>PVJD01005590.1:0-113183 GCA_004026545.1 Mormoops blainvillei | reverse complement strand
ACCCTGAGTTTTGCTTTGATTTTATTTTAAAACCCGTGTTATTTTCTCTAGACTTATTGTCTTTTATGATTTTTTCTTTTTAGAAAGCACATTTAATGAAATGTAATAAAGTAGTTACATGAAACTAGTTAAAATGTTTCCATTCCAGATTTCAAGCTTCATGAGGACTGGGGTGGTGCTACATGCCTGATGTGGCAGCACATCAAGTTGAATGATTAAAACATGAAAACACAGATGCTTGGTAAGATTGGGATGAAAGTGAGGCCCGTCACAGATGGTATCCCTTCAGTCCCATGGTCTCCAACACTGGCAGCACACTAGAAGCACCTGCAAAGCCTTCAAACTTACCATTGCTCAGCCCCATGCTAAGGGATGCTGATTTAATTGGCCTGGGGTTGGGCCTGGAGCCCATAAGTACTTAGCCTCTCCCAGCCCAATCTAACCCTCAGCCAGAGACGAGAACCACTGAATCCTAACTCCAGTGCTTTTGAAATTTAATTTGTGTATGAGCCAAATGAAGCCCTCACAAATGTAGATTCTCATCCAGTGGCCCAGGATTGGCCCTGAGATTTTCAGCTTTAATCATCTGCCAGGTGTTGTCGAAGCTCTTGGAAAGCTTTACATATCATCCTCATTGGCTGTTCATGGCACCCCTCTTCTAAAAATTCTTCAGTAGAAATAATTTATATTCTCTCTCATGCACTTCCTTTTGGCGGTATCTGCATGGCAATGAAGTGTGCAAATGGTGGTCAAGCCATAGTTAAGTTAATGATTATGGATGAAACATCTAAATGATTCACGCTCTGGGTAGGCTTCTGTTCCCCCAGGAACTAAATTAATCTAATGATTTTCAGCACTTATCTGCAAACTCTTATCTAGCCTAAAACCCTTCCTTATTTGCAATCATCCTCTGCCCAGCAACCTTATTGCTTAGTATGAGAAGCGGTGGTATAGGGACTAGAGAACCTTCTTGCTTTGGCATTCGATACTCAGGACTCCCTTGATCCAAGTATTGCGAGGCAGTTCACATGATGGAGCAAAGCAGCTCCATCTGTCTCACAAACTGACCTCAAGGAGTTCTGGAGGTACTTTGAGGTTTTATAGAGCTAACCCACAGTAGCATCAAACCTTCAGATTTAAAGTTTCTAAGTGACAGCTGATATAAAGTACTTCATTTCTAGATTAAATCCAAATAGATCCATGCAAAATATGTGCATTGCTAATATTCATAGTTTTAAGTACAACATAGAGGCAATTTTCGTAACTTGCAAACTGGGTTATTAAAGGCAATGTTACTTTCAGGGATAAATGTTTATGGTAACTGACAACTGAGGTTAAATGGAGAAACCAGAGATCCCTTCTGAGGGGAGGCTGGCTGAGGGTGAAGAGAAGTGTAGATGTACACGTTCTACTCAGGGACTGATAACAGCACTAACTTCCCTAAAATTACTTACAAAGTTTCAGCTTCATTCCAGCCCAAGCCAAAAGGCCACCTGTCCCCTCTGTCCTCCTAAACCGAGCCTGCACTTTATCTTCTGCTGAGCTTATGACACTGATCACTCTTCTCGTCTTTGAATCCTCTATAAATATTCATAGGCTCTAAGAAACAGTCCAGGGAGCTCGATCTCCAGCTGATGCTGCTGGATAAGTTAATCATTCCCACCCCTGAGCATGGCGTACGGAGTAGGTGAAGTCAGGGAATAATGGCAGAATGAAAAGAACAAAAGTCAGTATCAGATCCCAGGTTTCAGCTCCCCACCCCCTCACAATATTGCCTGTGATCTGGGTGATGCCCTCCAGCTCCCTAGTCTGAGGATGACACCTGCTGGGGCGGGCCCAGGGGTGGCAGTGAGTCAGTGAGAACCTGTCAGGGAAACCCACTCTGCCCTTCTGAAGCGCTGCTTCTTGTCTGAGGTTTATGAGAAAAGGCATTTCTAAGAGTGCCCAATTAGCAGGTCATTGATTCTTGCTCAAACATCTTATAGTAGGATGATTTCCTAACTCTTAGTGTCCAGACAACTTAATAAGTATTTATGTCCTAATTACTCAGCAGCCATCTGAAAAAAATAATACACATGCATTGAAAGAAAATTTAATTTAGATATGCTCCTTAAGTAAAGATATTGGGCACTGAGTAATTTCTCAAATCTTAGAATTAGATGGGACATTGTCACATTTATTTCCTGTGACTCGTTGATTGGCTGGATGAATGGGCGGAACACCGCAGCCTCCAAAAATCCAGCTTCACAGGAATATGAACTCGTCGAAGGGATTGTAGCATCTGTCATTGACACTGAGCTGCCTGGAAACAGTGGTTCCTATGGTGTCTGACCGATGTAGCTGTGCTTTCCTCAATTTTAAAATATCCTGTGGACTTCCTGTATATTCATTGCATCATCCCTGTGCACTTCTGTGTAAAGTTTGGGAACTGCGGCCACAGCCAAACATTTTGACAGCGAACTCAGAGGGAGTCATGTGCCCTAACTGAATATCGTTTGAAGACTGAATGCCACAAATGTATTACAGACAAAGCTCAGAGATATTGCACTTCAGTTCCAGACCACTGCAATAAAGCGAGATTGCAATAAAATGAGTCGTGATCTTTTGCTGGTGGAGGGTCTTGCCTTTCATTTGTTAAAAAACACCACATGTGTGAAGTGAAATAAAGGGAAGTGCAATAAAATGAGGTATGTCTGTGTACCCACAATACAACAGCTGTTTTTAAGAGACAGGAAGGATGCTATCACATCACACTAATGTAATGTCATCCAAAAGCAAAACCGTGATTCCTTCTCTTACATAGAGTGCTTTCTGGAGAATTAACTGTTCCCCGCACTCAGCACGAGTTTACTTAACACGTGCTACAGGCCAGGCTCAGTTCTGACCACCTGGGAAACATCAGTGAACAAAACAGAGAAAGATCCTTGTCCTCGTGGAGCTTACACTCTATCCCCTTGTTTTAATGAGTAAGAATGTAGAGCAACATAGTCTTTGAGTTCTTTTGTCAAATGACATGAGAAAGAAGAGGACTTGGGTCTCTAAAGTTCTATTTAATGGCTTATTTTCAAAGATTAGGGTTCTGTAGAAAACAGGCATACTTAAGATATTTAGAATCTAATCAGTATCTGAAACTAGAGGGAATGATATTATATTAATGAAAATCAACGATCTATGAATACTCTATTAATGAAGACTGATGATATATCAATTTAGTGTGAGTGAGGAAGCAATTTCCATTAATGGATTGATTATACTTAGAGTGTTGATACAAAATTGAGTGGGAATGATGTTTCTATTAGGTCATTCTCATCTTTGTTTACTCCTGGAAGTGTTTAATGCCTCATATTTTGGAACATAGGATACTTTAATCTCCTTCATGACATAGAAAAAATAGCACAATGCCCCCCACCCCCATCTTGTAGAATTCACTTCCAAACATATCATATGAGAAGGAAGAGAGATTCTTCATTTTATCTGATTAATTAGAGCCATTTTTGGATTTGTTACACGGTGGAGAAATGGCTTTTCCCTCTATCTCTTGGAGAAGCGGGAGATGTAATAGGACCATTTACACTATAGTATGACTAAGCCAGCATTCTCTCAACCCATTCCTCCCCAAATCAATGATACATTAATAACTAAATCACTGCAAATGAACTCCTCTGAAATTTAATTTAAGACCTAATTGTGGCACTACAAGTCCTCTAAGCAGTGTTTTCTATACTTTGTACTAAAATGAGTTAACATGAACTGTGGTCTATATGTAAGTGATAAAATAAAAATGCTTTCCCTGTGCATCAAACAGTATATATCCATGAGTATAAAGCAAGTTACCCAGAATCCACAACTTAGAAATAACCATTGCTAAGATTTTCATTTATACCCTTCTAGCCTTTATGTATAGCTTCATGTGTGTGTATAATTTAATAATAAGTAATTTTGTTTATAACCTACATATGAACCATGTATTTTAGTTTACATTATATCCTGAATATTTTTTCTAAAACACGTTTTTGACCACTGCCTGGTATTTCAGAGAATAGATGTCTACAATTTATTTAGTCTATACCCATTTATCAACATCTAATTTGTTTTTAATCTTTTAAAGTAAGTGTAATGAAACCATTAAAGATTTAAAATTTAACCTTCATAATTTATTAAAACATGAAAATCCCCTGAGGCGATATTAACCAAAAATCACTGTTTTGTTTTGTTTTTTCCATTTATCCATTACATGATTGCTGAGCACCCACCATCTACACAGGCAGCACTGTCCTCTGTGAGAGACGCAGAGGGAATCTATGTTCTGAGCCTCGACGTTGCACAGTTTGCCTCGAGTGGAGCGTTTGTCTGCAGGAGCGGCCGGCCTCTTCAGAGACCGAGCTGTCTCCTCAGGCCAGCACTGAATGGCTCAGTCAAGTTTACCCTAAACAGGATTTTCAAAAAGGCAGTGATACTTGCTGAAGAATTCCTACTGTCATTAATTTGATTTAGGGTAGGAAACGAGAAAGAAAAAAAAGGCAGTTTATCTTAGGGACAAGAAATCGGAAAAAAATGGTTTCAGAGACAGCTTTCCCACTGAGAACAGGTGTTGAAGCCTAGGAAATGTGTTCTGACTCTATAGTTTATCTGCATGTTTATTTAGCCTATTGCTCCCTCGACATCTTAAGAAACTAATTGACATTGAAATGTGGTGCTGGTCTTAGAGTTCCCAAATCTGGTTTTTGCCATTTCTTTTGCTGCGTATTACTAGGGGCCCTAATGTGATTGATGTGTCTCCCTGAACATCCACCTGCCCCATTGGTTAAATGGGATTTGGGGCAACTTAAGAAAATGCTTGGAATAGACATAATATACAAGGGGATTCCTCCCACAAATGGAATTTATTTATTAAAAATTGTGCATTTATTCCTCATGTTTAAACTTCTGTCACTTTCAAAGTACTCTCCATCTGATGCAATGCATCTATCGAGATGCTTATTCCACTGCTCAAAATAGTTTTGGAACTCATTGATTTTGATGCTTTTTAGTGCTTCTGCTGTTTTTTTGTTTCACCTCTTCCACATGGGCAAAACATTTCCCTTCGAGGGTTTTTTTCATCTGTAGAAACCTAAAGAAAGTCACTCAGGGCAAAATCGGGTGAACAGGGAGGGTGGGCACAGAGCTCATGCCGTTTTTGGTCAAAAACTGCTGAACGTTCAGCATGGTGTTGACAAGTGTGCTCGTAAATCATCCTCGTGAAATGGGCAAAACGGGTTGAAAGAGGCTTCAAAAATCTTTCACTGAACCCTAACGTAGCCTCTCACAACACCAGCTGGCACACTGACACAGAAGGGTTCCTAGAACATTTCACTAGCAGGGGGAAGCCTGTACTGCAAGGGGCCCACCCTCCAGAAGATAACTCTGGTGTTTTGGGGGTTTCCACTTGTATTACTTGCAAAATATCACACAACTCACAGAATTTGTGTTATGGATAAGAATGCCTTAGGTGAGAAAGCCACATCTTAAAATGGGTAAATTCCTCGAACTATTTCAAAAACTCCCAAATCCTTTTTGAGAATGGGCTAATTTTTGTTATCCTAAAGCTTTAGCATAACAGAGAAAGAAGGAGATGTTAGTGGAAGCCCCATGTGGTGGGGGAGGGCAGTTGAAGGGCACCGTGTGTCCCTGGTTCAAAAAATAGACAGGCAAGTGAGAATCCCATTGGTTGCTGACTGTGTTACCCCCTAACTTGGCTAACATTTGACAAATCAAATTTCGAGATCTATTTATTGGCGGATCCATTCTACTTGGTTGAAAGTGCATCTGCTCTGGCTCTTGAACAATTATTTCCAAACATTTTACTAATTCCTGTTTCTCCATTGTGATGTTAAATCAGGTCTGACCCCAGAAGCTACAGTGACCAACTCATTCCAGTTTATCCAGGACTTTCCACTTTAGCACCTGGAAGATCCATGTCCTGGGAACCATCTCTATCCTAGGCAAACTTGGATGGTTAGTATCAGGCCAGAAGCTTGGAGCGAGGGTTTGGAAGCTGTAATAAACAAATCAGAGTAGACGGCTTCCTGATTGAAAGTAAAATTTCTAGAACAATGTGCATATTTGCACTCTCTGAAATGTATAGACATAGGCCACTCCGGCAAATGGACAAGAGTTTGAAAGAATACTGACATTCAAAATATACAGCTGAATCCAAAATCAGGAGGGAGACTGGGATGCATGCTTACACTTTGACACAGTGCCCTCCCACAATTTAGCCTTCACTTCCCTATAATCTTGTCACTTATTTGCTAATATTTACATCGACTGAAGTGCTAAATGATAAAATTTAGAAGAAAAAAGAAAACTCTGGTAACCAGTGTACTTTACTCACTTTGCACGTGAAGAGCGTTCTTTCATTCACTCATTCAACAGAACCAGGAGATAATACACTGTGTGTCTGCCGCCATGCAAGGTGCTGGCCTCATGGACAGCCTGGTTGTCTACAGTGTTACGTTAGAGTGAGGACGTGTTCTGTACGAGGCACACACGGGGTGCTCTGGAAATATTTTTGGTATTAGATCAGCTGTAGTTATTCTTCCAGGAAGAAACAAATATAGGACAGAGATACATATTAGTTTAGACCGTTACTCAGACAGCTACAAATGGCTGTTGAGAAACGGCTTCGGGACAAAAATTTGAAACAATTTTCAAAGCACTAAAAGTGATATTGAAAATTATTTCAGTCTCAGGCAATTCTTGGAAGTCATGTTTTAGACATTGACTTATTTCAACTGTCTCAAGCATTAAAATAATTTGAGTTTATTTTAGTTACTCTGAACTGGCTACATATCTGTGATCTTTTGTTCAAAATATTGGGGGCTGGATGAATTTTGAAAATCAGAAATTTTAGGATTTGTGATGTATAATAAAATACATGTACCACATATTATGTTTCTATGGATCTGAAATAGCACTTCATGATCAGAAATACAAATAATTCTATTGCAATATGTATATATGTTTAAACTAAGCTATATATATGTACTATAAATAGACTTATGTGAATTCAGATCCGGTTTTGATAACAAATAAATCACAAAGACAGTTTTAAATTTCAGAGATTTTAAATTTTTTTCTGAATTAAAATAAGGGATTGTGGACATGTACTAGAGAAGACAGCAAACACAAAAATATTAAGTATCAAAGTATTAGTATTATGATCTATTGAAATTCTTTTACACACACACACAATTACAAGGTGGTTGTTAAGGCCTCAGGGCCTCACAGAAGAGAGGGGACCAAGAAGCATCCGGCAGGACAGGTGTTTAGCTCCTACGTGGAGACGATTGGCGCACAGCAGCAGACCAGGCTGATGACAGTGCCTATCAGAGGTAGTAGGTACAACAGCTCAACGTGTATTTGAGTTTCTGCACATGGAAAGAAATTAGAATTGTTTTTTAACTTTCATCATATTAATGCATAATATCAGCTACTATTTTGAAGGACCTTTTATACCTTGGTGAAATTGGAAAACTGATTGGGGTTTTATGAAAATACCAAGTAATCATTATTCTTTTCTGTCTCATGGATAAAGATGTGACATTTTGCTTATTGCCTGCAAAAAATTTTGCTTCATTGCCATTAGATGTAATATGAGACTTTCTTTTTATGTGAAGATCCAAGAAGACTTTATTTTATAGTCATTTAAAAATAAAATCTGGCAATATTTAGATCAATGGTTCACAGCGTTGATAGTGCATTAGAAACGTGGATGAAAGTGGCGGGGGAAGGAAGGTGCTGAAAGCCTCCTAATGCTGCCTCCTCCTCCGAGGGTCTAATGTAATTAGTCTGGGGAGCAACCTGGATTTGGAGACCTTTAAAGTGCCAGGTGAGTCTAATGTTCATCCCACCTTGGAAACTACTGGTTTTGAAGAATTCGCTCTTGGTTTTAAGTTCTACATGGGGGAAATGAAGTCAGTATTTAGCTAAATGCATTTGTAATTAAAATGAAAACAGAAAACATGAAATGAAACTAAAAATTAACTATACATCAACTAATGAGTTTTGTTAAAAATGTGTTTTAAACCAAAGGATAGTATTTACCCAACTTTGTATTCATTTTATTGAAATAATACACTTTGCCAAAGAAACACAGGTGTTATGGCTCAAATACACATACAGATATAGCAGTATAACCTGGAAAATACTCTCCTTGTACACAATCCTGTTATTTGGCATCCAGTCAAAGCCATAAGAGAGAGAACGCTTCTAATATGTGTTCTGTCCCCCACACTGTGGGCCTTAAAGAGATGGTGACCCTGAATATTAAACTTGTGCAGACCAGAGACATCAGAGATGTTGCCAAAGGTTATACAGGTGTGTGGTGGGGGAGTTCCACCCAACCTTGATTGCAGACTTTGATTCAAAGCTCTTTCCACTCTGCTCACACTACCTAGTTTGCCTTTATATGAAATAGAAATTGGGTTGAGATTGGTGAAGACAGTTGGAAACAAAGCATTAGGTTTGGGGGGCTATACAAAGGAGAAGCTACAATGCAGACACATCCCCAAAGCATTTTCTTAAAAGCAAGATAAGATTATTATCTTATATGACAAATATTCTATTGTGCACCGCTCCTGCTAGAATGTGGTATATAAAGTATCAATTGGCAAAGCTGACTCTGAAATGTTTTTTTAGGGCCCAGTTTAGAGAAGAGTAAATTATGCTTCAAGAATGAACATTCATTCCGATTGCAAACATTTGATATGTTTTCTGTTGTCATCAAAAACAATAGGCAGCTATAAGGCCTCAGAAATTGATAAGGATACAGGAAACTTTGGAAGCAAAATCCAATTTCCTTCAGAAAAGTGGATGGTAGTCCTTTCACATGCAGGTCAACTGCATATTTTCAGCTTTCTGTTAGGATTTCTAAGTCACCGCAGAATGACACTGGGCGGCTGGTAGGATGGTATGGCCTATGTTTGAGCTGTGTTTTCACATAGTGATTTATGCCTGAACCTGGCGATGTAGCTTTTAAGAAATGTATTATCTCTCTAAGTCATTATAGAAATAATGCCATTGTTACATCCAAGCTAGTTAGAATGTCCCTATCAGATGAAATCTCTGGATAGAGAGGAAAAGGCTTCCTTGGGATGTTGTTTGTTATACTACAGGCATTCCTTAAATTAAAATCTCATTTAGCAAGTATTTATTTCTATATCAGTTACTTAATCTAAAAAGGTAACAGTGCACATAACAGTTATTTGAAAGCTTGGAGGGTTAATTAAGTGGTTGCCTAACTTGTTATTGAGGTTCCATATCTCAGCTTTTTCTTGGAATGATCCTAATTTTCATGGTTTTGCCAGCTGCCTTCCACATCACAGAGGAAAGAACAAACAGAAAGTACTGCTATATGGCATTATGACTAGTGGGCGATGTGAGAACTTACATTTCTTTTTCTTCGCCAAAATATTTGGATCAGAAATTTCCCCCTAATTAAATTAAATCCTATGTAATATACAAAGATGACTGAGGTCTAAGAGAAAAAATCACTTTATTAAGAAGTATGAAAAAGAGTCCTTAGGGGTATGGGAAGAAACACTGGTCTTGGAAATTAAGGCTTTGGTTTGGCACCCTACCTTTACCATAACTAGATATCTCGTCTTCGGTAAATCACTTGGCATCTCTAAAGTCCATGATCTGGGAAATGGGACAGTAATTGGGGTCGCAGTTATTGTGAGGATGAAAGCAACTTATATGTTGTAATACATAAAAATGTTACTATTTACTTTCTGTTACTAAACTTCAAGTTGTAGGGTTTTTTAATTTTTATTTTTTGCCTGGACCAAAAATAACTATAAGCTTACAATGGAATGTGTTAAATTAATAGCTGGGACTGTGTAATCTCAAAATAGTGATATATACCTTTTCAGTTTAGAGAGGTAACATCAGCTCTATAGTTTTTTTAAATGTACTTTCAACATCAATTTTAGCAGGTATAAGTTGGAAATAACCTGTCACAATAAACAGAAGTAACTGACAATGAAATTAGCATGATTGTGTCAATTGGTACAATCCATGTCACTGAGAAATCTGCTGTCACCTGGACAAATTCTTTATTTATTGGTCATTTCTATTTAGAGCGCACAAATGTCTCAGTCATTCATTCATTCAGAATATTTCGAGTCATGATTATTCAATGCTTACTTCATGGTTTGCTTCAATTTGATTAACAGAGCACTCCTTATCTCCAAGAGTTTATTTTTAAAAAAATCTTTTTTTTCTTTGTAAGGAATGGTCTTCTAAAGTATCAGAGGTAAGCATAACAAAGTGAGAACTCTGATCTCAACAAATTAGGAATTCTTATTATATCCCGACCTCAAAGAGCAAAGGCTGGCAAAGATTATTTTTCTGCTCTCAATAAACTCTTGGATTTTTGAGCTCTGCAATGAACCTGACACGTTTCCACCTTCAGCGACTGAGGACAAGTGGACTAACCTGGCTTGTACTTCTCTCTGGTTGTTTGCCTTCACAGCAACCCCCCTGGGCTCACTTAAGCCTCCTAGGGTGGATACTGCTCCGGTGGTCGCATCTCCCTATCAAAGAAGAGATTCAGACAGATACTGTGGGCTCTGTGCAGCCTGGTTTAATAATCCTCTGATGGCCCAGCAACATTATGATGGCAAGAAACACAAAAAGAATGCTGCAAGAGTTGCTTTATTGGAACAACTTGGGACAACTCTGGATATGGGGGAACTAAGAGGTAAGAGAAACTCCACTAATTTCTGTCCCAGAACTGGGCTTTCAGAGAAAGGCTAGTGTTTTCACAAATTGGCATGATTATTATTAATTTGGCTCATCCAAAAGGAATAGAAAAGAAAGGAAATGAGCAGAAAACTAGTTCAAGTTTTGTAATCTCCTTTGTTGCAAAGAGTTTGTTATTTCCATATTTTTATTGACTGTTTTTCAGATCAAAGCCACCCATCCATAAATCAGATTTTATTTCTTTTGCTTCATCTGTGAACACCTTCTCTAATGAATGCTTTTTGTACAGGAACAGTATGAGAGAAGATGCTAAAAAGGCCAAGTAGCATTTTCTTACTTAAACTTTTATGCTGTTAAGAACTCCGCCCAAACAGGGCAATGCACTGACTCCCCTTGATGGCTCCGAGCAAGGCCGAGCTCCTTTAACGGAAATAGCCTGGAAATTGAGGCAGGGTGGTGCCATGTGCCACGATACCTGGCTACCCCGCTCCATCTCACAGGTACTTTCTTGATTCGATGGAAACCATGCAGCAGTCAGAGTTTACGTGAGGTTTCACAGAGGCTGCTGAGCAGAAACCTGGAAACTGTAGGGCAAGGATCAGTCCTGTGGATTTCTTAGGAAGCCAGGTACCAGTTTTTGATGGAATTTATAGAACATTTCCTTGTCAATAACCATTTCAGCATTTTTAATCACCTAAACATTTTTGATCAACTTGATGTTGGCAGAGTAGCACAAACTGACATATACTTCTGAAAAAAAAATGCATTTTCTCAGAAAAGTAATTCTGTAAAGGGTACTGTTGACACTAGACATCAGATGTTGTGTGGGTGAGAGAAGTTTTTATGGGCTGGCCAGGGAATCATCATTCATAATAGCTGTAATAACAAAATTTACAAATCAATTTTGCAAAAGCAGCCCACATTTAAAATGAGTTCTGTGTGTAGAGTCTACAGTTTTTATTATCCCAAGCAGGCTGTGAGCCTCCAAGAGGGATAATTGTAGTCGGGAAATAACCTGTTACAATTCCAGACCAAGTAAGTGGAACAGAAGATCGTGCTGTGTGAGCCGAGAGCAGGGACAAGTCACTTCTGATGATATGGGCGAGGACGACTTCACCAAGGCAAGGGACTTGAGCTGGAACTAGAAAGGCAGGTAGCGTTTCGGCAGGTACAGAGGCATTCCACGTGCGCAGCATTGCACGTACAGGCAAAGAGGCAGGAAAACAGAAGCCGTTTGCTACCTGGCAAATAGACGCGTTATTACGAAAGAATCCTCCGATGCAGCATATGTTTAAGATCGGAAGTCAGTGTATCTGGAGAGCTTGATTAGAAACGGATTATTCCAAGATATGCGATTGAAAATGACAAATAAGAGCAAATATTAGAAACACTGTACTTTTGTGTATGTTTTCTCGCTATAAAGAATCAGCATGGGCTTAATATTTTTCTACGTTGAATAATTTCATGGCAGAAACTTTGGAATCATTGTTATTATTGCTATTTGTTGGGGGATTTCTTATGTTCTCAGTCTATGTGTTGTGAAAACAATACAGGATGAACCTCCCTGTAGCTGAAGGCTTACCCACAACTCACTGTTACTGGCAGATAACAAGTTGGCCCAGGGACTCCTTCACGGCAGGGCACTGAAGGGGAAAAACAGGACTTTATTTATGTTTTGTGCCAGATATTATAACTTATGGAAAAATTATTCCTAGAGTGCATTCTTCTTGTCAATTTTGAATTATCAGTGCTGCATCTTTTATGTGCAACCACATCTTAATGATGTGGGCGTCTGAATCCTGTTATATTTGAGCAGCTTGTCTTTTATACAGAAGACAAAAAGGGCTGCACTTTGACTTGAATAACTCAGTGTGGCTGTGATTTGGTAACACATGAAATGCAATTAACATTGAACACAGTGTCCTTGAAACCAACCTTTTCACCTATCCCTGGTGACATCTTGATATATATTTATTCTGGCATTAAATATTGCAAACGCTTGAGGAATAAAGCAATGATGATAACTCAGCACATTTTAAAACACACACACACACACACACACACACACACACACACACCCTATTTCTGGAATGCTCCTAATGCCTGATCGATCAATTAATAAGGGCAAAAATGCTAATCAGTTACTAAAGACATAACCATAACTTTTTTAAAAATGGTGTCAAGCAGTTGGAGAATGATATGGCAGGACCACAGCCTTTCGTCTTTAGCATGCCTCAGGTTTTTAAGCTGTACATTTACTTATTTATTATGGTTTACCTGATTATCTGTTTTTCTCTTGACTCCCCCATAAATTGTTAGCAACTTGAAAGCATCTTTGTCTGTTTTGCTCACTGATGAATTCAAAACATCTAGAACAGTGACAGCCACATAGTAAGTACTCAATAACTGCTTAATGAATAAATAAACAGCAAAAGCAAAATTTAAAAATCACCTAAAATCCTGCATTTCAATATGGCAATCATTTTCAGTGCTAAAAGGACCCTGATTAAATAATTTTTATAGGAAATTATAATTTTTACTTCTAAATTTAAAAAATGTATATTTTATATATTGTCAAATGAGAAGATATTAAGTCTTATAGTTCAATGAGTTTTAACAGTTCAAACACCTTGTAACCCGCACCCCTATCAAGAAAATTCCCATTCCTAAAGTTACGGTCAACAATGGTCTGAAAATATTAAATGGAAAATTCTAGAAATAAGCCATTCATAAGTTCTAAATCATGCGCTGTCCTGTAGGATGATGGACTTGTGCTGCATCCCTCTCGGTCCTGCCTGGGGTGTGGCTCATCTCTTTGTTCAGTACACCCACCCTGTGTATGCTTTGCCTCCCTCCTGGCCACCTAGTAGCTGGTTTAGTTACCAGATCCACTGCCCAGGTGTTGCTGGGCTTGTGTTCAACACGTCCTTATATGAATGGCCCCAGAGCCATTCATATAACTTTTATTACTGTATATTGTTATAATTGTTCAATTTTATTATTAGTTATTGTTGTTTATCTTTTACTGTGCCTAATTGGTAATTAAACTTCATCATAGTTATGTATGCATAGGAAAAAACAGCATATAGAGGGTTTGGTATTACCCGTGGCTGCAGGCATCCACTGGGGGCCGTTGGAACATATTTCCCACAGATAAAAGGAAACTACTATACATGAATTCTATATTCTCACCAAAATTTGTTTTTGTCAGTCTTTAAATCTGAGCCACTCTGGTGAGTGTAGGAGAGTATTTCATTATGGCTTTGTGTTTCTGTATTGAAGAAGATGTCAAGTGCCTTTTAAAATGTGCTTATTGGTCATTTGTGTATCTTCCTTTGAGAAGTCCCTGTTCATGTCTTTTGTCTATACTTTTCAAAATTTGGTTGTTGGCCTTTTTTATTATTGAGTAGTAGGTAGAAGGTTTTCACATAATATTGATACAAATCCTTTATCAGATATATACATTGTTAAATACTTTTCTCGTAGTCTGTGACTTAGATCTTCATTTTCTTAAAGAATATCTGGTGGGCAGACATTTAAACTAAGTCTAATTTATCTCTCCTTTTTTTTTGTGATTATTGTTTTTTGTGTCCCATCTAAAAAAATCTTTGTCTACACCCATAATCAAAGGCATTCTGTAAGTTCTTTTCTATAAATTTTATTATTTGAGCTTTTACATCTATGATTATGGTGTATCTCAAATAATTTTTACATGTGATTTAAGGTAGGGGAGAAATTAATTTTGTTTTCATACATTTGGTACAGCAAATTTATTGAAAACATCATCTTTTCCTCATTGAATTACTTGGTACCTTTATTAAAAATCTATTGATTATGTGTGAGTTTATTCTATACAATTTATTGTGTTCCATTGATTTCTTTGACAATCTTTATGCCAGTACTACACTGTATTGATTTTTCTTAGCATTATAGAAGCCTTGATATTAGGTAGTACAATTTTTCTAGATTTTTTCTTCTTTCTAAAGATTGTTGACTATTCTAAATCCTTTGCATTTCTATATAAATTTTATACTTATCTTTTTTATCTCTATGTAGAAAACTTATTGGAATATTGAGTGGGTTTGAATTCAATCTATAGATCAATTTGAAGAGAATTTATTTAAATTCTTCACAATAATGAGTCTTCCAATCCATGAACATTCTATAACTCTCTATTTATTTGTTTTTTAAAATTCTATCAGTAATGTTATGCAGTGTCAGTATATAAGTTTTAAACATATTTGTTAAATTTTCCCTCAAGTATGTTTATGTTTAACACTAGCATGTTCTGTTTTTTGAAATTGCATTTATATGTTTGTTACTGATATATAAATATATATAAAATGCAGTTAATTTGTGTATATTGACCTTGAACCATGTAACCTCCACATAACTTTCTATTATTTGTATATATTTTAATATTCAAAGTTTTTATACCTTCTGTATTTTTTTAAAAATACAGAGTGACTAATAGTGTGACTATTTAGCCATTGGAAACTATAGAGTGCTGTTAGCATTCTTGCCTTCCTTTGCTTGAGGTGGAAGATCAAATTTTTAAAAAGAAATTATTCTTATACGATAACAAAGAATTTTAAATGGAATTGATCTAGTTATTAATATGTATAACCTGGTTACTGACTCAACTCTAGTGTTATTCATTCCAGAAAACAGATGGCATTTATCTCTACTTCCAAGTTTTAATTTGTTAAGAAAATCAGTTACCTCTTTCTGAATATAGAATCCAATGTAGAAAACAAAGGAAGTTATTGAATTATGGAATTATAAAATTTAATGGTCAGAAAGCACTTTAGAGGTTTGCTTTATAGTTTAAATTCTTCTTGTCAGCATAGAACACAAATATAAGGCACTTTCTTATGTAATAGTATAAATTATGAAATTATAGCTAGGTAGAAACAAAACATTCATTTTGCAGACTTTTACTGTTTATCCTTTTAAAAGTTTTAAGATTGAAAAATGCAGTTATTTCATTGTTTCAGAAGAAACTAGACCAACAATTTTCAAGTGAAGTGCTATGCCACAAGAATTTTTAAAACATGCTATACCTGACTATTTAGTCAGGGGCACTGACCTCTCTTCCCTTAGATTGTCAAATTAAAAAAAATGACAACAGCCCTGGCTGGTATAGCTCAGTGGATTGAGTGCCGGCCCGTGAACCAAAGGGTTGCCGATTCGATTCCTCCGTCAGGGCACAAGCCTGGGTTGCAGGCCAGTTACCCAGTAGGAGGCGCTCAGGAGGCAACCACACACTGATGTTTCTCTCTCTTTCTCCCTCCCTCCCCTTCTCTCTAAAACTAAATAAATAAAATCTTTAAAAAAATGACAACAGCCAAGACAATAGTAGCTGTCTATGTGAATGCCCTAACTCAAATCATAGATATGTAATTCATATAATAGAGCTGCATTTTATTGGTCATATCACATAATGAGGTTGTATCTGATTGGTTAATTCTTGGTACCAGAAATACTTGTACACAAATACAGGCACCTGAATTTTTAAAAAGTCACTTTGGAGCAAAAAGGGTAGGTAATTACTATTATTATTTTTTGATAAATCAATCAAAATTATACCGATTTTTTGTCAGACCAGCAAAAAATGTAACCTTTTTTGGCATTCCACAGAATTTTAGTAAATGGTTTATGTGTGCCATGAGATGAAAAAAGGTTGAAAATTGCTGAACTAGACTATTCTGGTATCATTCTCATTTAAAGACACAGGTAAAAGAACTCATTTGAAAATGTCATGTTTTTGAGCATCATAAACTGATACTGCTGGAAAGAACATAAAAAAAAAATCATCGAATTATGCCTCTCACTTCTACAGAGCAGGGTTCTGAGGCCCAGAGAAATGAAGTGAGTGTTCCCTTTTAAGTCATGGTGAGATCCAGGATTCCAGACTGTAGGTACCCCAATTTTCAGTGACTCATTATTGACTAACTAGAACTTTGATAATTGACTCTTATTTTGAAACAGTTGTATTTGGAGCTTATATATTTGAGTATAAAACTTGCTTTGAACTCAAGTATGTAATGGGCACAGTCAGCTCTCAGTTTTCTGGGAATGAGTTCTTTGCAAAGTACATTATGTACATTAATAACGGAGATTTCCCCATGCTATGATTCCATTTTAGCTGGAGTGAATATAGAAATGCAGAGAAATCATATTCACTATTCATAGGGCCTGGAATTGAGAAGCCAAGCTCTATGACAACACACTTGTAGAGAAACCACGGAAATTCATTACTCCCTCTATAATACAACTCCACCTTTATTAGCAACAATGGGGGTTAATTTCCAGGAGACACAGAAGGTTATCTAGGACTTCAAATCATTAAAAGTAGTATTTGAGTCAGAATGATCAGCTTTCCTTCAAAATAAGCATAATACTGGAGTGAGAGATTTTTACTTTTTAAATTATTTCTGCTGTGAACTTTCAGGTAATAGTGGATTGGCTGCCTCATATTTTGTTTCACTTAATTTTGGTTTGGCTTTTGCCTACATCTCAGGCAGAGAACAGCTTAGTCATACCATTCAGTGACACTCCTGTACCTGCAGGTAATCCAAGTTACCTGTGCAGGTAGGACTTGGGCTCTGGCTCTGTTTCCAGACCAGTGGAATTTCTAGGTTAAAAATGAACAGTTTCTAAAGGTAACCAGTGCAGCTGTTGCTGTGTGACAATTACCTCAAAACTTAGCGGCTGAAAACAACACTGAACATTTATGATATCGTGCAGGTTCTGTGGGAGATTTGAGATCGGCTTGGCTGGGTGATTCTGACTTGAGATTTCTCATAACCCTGGGGCTGAGATATGGGCCTGGGGTGCAGTTCCACTTTTAAAGGTGGTTCCTTCCATTCTGGAAAACAGATTAGTGGTTGTCAGGTCACTAATAGGGGAAGGAAAGAGGTTGACTACAAAGGGGCAATAATAGGGAACTGGAGGGGTAACGAAGCTTGTCTGTACCTGGAAATGGTGGTGGCTATGCGTTTGTCAAAACCTATATAACTATACACAAAGAAGAGAACAATATGTAAATTTAAAAGCCGAATGAGAGAGGAAAATGCGGTTCACAAATTTTCCTGTTGGCAGGAGGTGTCAGCTTCTCTCCTCATGGGCCTCTCTCCTAGGGGTTGTGTATGTGCTTATGAAGCGGTGGTTGGCTTCCTACAGAGCAAGCCATCCAAGGAAGCATCGGGTGGAAGCTAACTTTTTTAATTGCTTGAAGGTCACCTAGTCTCACTTCTATCATATTCTATTAACTAGAAGTCAATATCCATTTGTATTAAAGGAGTGGTAAGGAATTAAACTCCAGCTTTGAAGAGAGACTTATCAGAGAACATGGGAACATTTGAAAGCCATCACAGTTAGTCAGAATGCAGGTGGACAAATAAATACGTGTGTGGCAAGCACTATGCGGTCACACCCTTGTAGACTTTGTGGTGAAAAGTGTCTCAGCCACGGATAGAATTAACATATGCAGTAAACACATCAAGTCAAGGGTTTCTTTTTTTTAAGGTAAAATCTAATAGGGATTTCTGCCTATTCTCATGGGAACGAAGCCAACAAAAAGCAGTCTCTCCAAGGTCCTCTGCCCTAGGCCTGGACCCGTCCTGACGGATGTCGTGGTCGCAGGCTGCAGAGAAAGGGTGCACTTTCCCGGCTGAAGGTTGCTTGAGAATCTCCACATGAGTTTTAAGCAATTCTTTCTTCATTCAACAACCATACTCCCTTCATACTTAGCCACCCCAATGTGCTTGACAGGTTCCAAAGATTCGAGGACCAAATTAATTCGAGTTAATAGCTTAATTGTGGTCTCCTAGTCTCCATGTGAGAGATAGAAGCAGAGTTTCTGATCATCCAACTTAATGTCACCTTTGTAGGAACAGAAAGCTTATTATATGTCACTTCTTTATTTCCCCTGTGACTCATTTATTTATTTATTCATTCACTTTTCTATTCACTCTACTAATATTAAACTCCTACAGGGTACCAGGCACAACACGCTAGACATACTACAGTGAATTAGAAGTGAAGGTTCTTGTCTTGAGAAGACAGGAAATAAACAAGCAATATATTTTTAGCCTGTGACAAGGGCTAGGGGGAAAGGAGTAGAGTTATATGATGAATAATGAGATGTGAGGTAGGTTCCTTTAAGTAGGATGGTTTGTGACAGCCTCTTAGAGAAGCTGGCAGTTTGAACTGTGACCTGAAGGAAGAGAAGGATCCAGACATGAAGCACCTGTTTATTCTAGGCAGAGGTACTAGCAAGTGCAAAGGGCCCTGTGTGGGGAAAGGACTTGATACATTTGAGGCCTAATGGCTGGCAGGGTGTCTAAAGATAATGAGAGGGGTAAAAATAGGTACTGGGACTACATAGGACCGCCTTGTATAGATCCTAATAGATCGCCGTAAGAAGTTTTGATTTACTCTAAGTGTGCATAGGTGTTTACATTCCATCTTACTTGTGAATCCAAATCCTCTGCATTTTCTCTGCTGAAGGGCGTGGCTCATCTCTCTCCTAGATCACCTGCTTTTCTTCTCTGTTCAAGAGCAGGTCCTGCTTTTGCCATTCCTTTGTTCAAGGTCACATTTCTCAAATCACTAGCAGATTTCGGGGGGAGGTAGAACTTTCTAGTAATAGGACCATCATTCATTCACGGTTTTCAAGGCTAAAAATACCCTGGAATTCTTCAGTAGTTAAGAACAAGAACAACAGACATAGGCCTTTTTTAATACTGTTAGCAGTGGGTGGGTAGGTGGTTAGGCGGATTGGAGGACAGAAATTTCTTAACCGTCACTGAGTTGAGGATGAGGAAACCAAGTGCAGGAACATCAGTTGACTCCTGCAGAGCCGCAGGGCGCTGAAGGGGCCTGCGTTAGGTGCAGTCAGGCATGTTAGGGAGAATATATATTTACTGGAAAATGGGAGAGTTTATTTACAGGATTCTGACCACTGATTAAGCCTTGTGTAACTGGGCAAGCAAAAGAGCTTATTCTCAAGTCCAGAGATGCAAACGTAATAGTGAGAATGGAGTGGAATTCCTAGGCTTCGAGATCAGAGGACTGGGATGAGCCTTGAAGAACCACTGGAGGCTATCTGCGTCAGGCAGCCGAGTGGGACAAAGTTGCTGGCTGAGGCCAGAGCCTGTGCAAAGGCCTGGGGGCAGGAGACAGTAGGGCCATCTGAGGAGCTGTGTGGTGTGACTGGAGCTTAATGACAGGTTTGAGAATAATGGGAGAAGGAGCTGGAGAAATAGATCGTGGTGGAGCTGAGTATTTTCACTTAAAGGCTACAGGGGAGTGATTTGCAGATTTTTAGCAGGAAAATTACATGTTGATATTTCTATATTTGAAAGAGGTTTCTACAGACAACATTGTGGAGGCTTGATTAGAAAGGAACTAGACATGAGGCAGGGAGATTTATTGTAAGACTATTAATTAATCCAGCGAGAAAGTATGCCAGCTTAAAGAGAGGAGAGCCGTGAGGATATAAGGAAATGGAACAAAAACGAGAAAATAATTGGATGTAAATTCCACAGAATTTGGTAGAGAGGTGGTCCTCCGGGACCCACTCACGCGGCCCCTTCCACAGAGAGGCAGAGCCTGCCCATGATTTACTGTTATTGCCATGCGACACACCCAGATACTGGCGCAGCCTTCTTCTGAAGTGTGACTCCTATTAGAATTAGGCATTAGGTGTTATCAGTATTGGTATGTTGAGGGCAGGGTCCATGTCTCATCACCCACAGCATCCAAAAAAGTACGTGATGTTGATAGAAGGTCTTAAGTGAATGCTGAGTGATTTGAATGGTTTCACTCCTGTTAACCAACTTAAAAACCACAGTCCAGATTCTCCAATTTCTATGTTGCAGTTAGAATTATCAGTCTCAAAGAGATAATTGAACGTTTTCCAGTGTTGGATAGTTGATAAAAAAAGATTACTATGTTAAGTAAAGTGTTTTTTATTACATTTAATGTTAAAAAAAAAGAATTAGTCCACTCCTTATGCTAGTGTTTTCCATCTCTGAAAGTTGTATGTGTTTTATCTAGTTAAGAATCAGCAGAAAATAGGACCTTTAAGCAGATATGATAATTATAGAACACAATTCTAAATTGAATGGTAGAGGAGGAGGTGGCAGAAGAAAATACTCAGCTTAGATTACACCTGGTTATTTTTGCATTATTATTTTTAATGTGTTTTGACACCTCGGCTGTTGCATATAGACTCAGTCTGATCTTCAGAACCCACATTTTGGGTTAGATGATTAAACTGCTTAACTGGCACATGTTCCTGTCATGTTACTGGATTGGAAAAATAGTGTGATATTGAAGAAATTAATTCTCATTCATTCATGCATGCATACCTACTAAATACCTATTACGTGCTGGGCTCTGTTTTTTGAAGTCATGCAAAACATTAAAATGTCTGTGACTCGTCCTGTAATCTCAAAGGGTGTAAAGTCCTCGGCAGGGAAGGAGAGCAAGATAATACCTTTAATGAAATAAATATAACACAATATGAAAACATTGGAGCTTAGGAGTTATCCCGACACAAGTGGGAATTGAAAAATAGAGAAAACATTATTTCCAACTTGGAGCTAGTGTTAGGCCATGTGGAAACTGGCAGCCAGATGTTTCAGAGCAGAGAGATGAACAGGACTAAGGGCACGAAGAAATGGTACAGAGGTGTGAATACAATTAGCAACTTCATTCAGTGGGGTTAGATGTGTAAGTGAGATGAAGTTGGGGAAACAAATTAGGAGCAAATTACAAATAGCCTTGCATGTCAGGCAGAGCTGAACTTTATGTTTGATAGCCACTGACTTTTTTTTTTGAGTAGGGAGATGAGTTGTCTCATCTGTGCTTTAAGGGGGTTACTGTGTGATGGGTTGGAGTGGGCGGGCTCAGGAGGTCGGGAAACCAGGTACAATCGAGCAGAGGTGTGTGTGAAGGCCTGGAGGGGGCTGAGGTAGCATAGGGGGAAGAGGAGAACAAGTGAAAGATGTATTTCTCTCTGCACCGTTCTGCATGCTCTCCCCCACAGCGAAATGAAAAGGAACCAGAGCGTTACAATTCTCAAACACACCTTGGCAAGGCCTTGGGAACACTAAGAGCAAAATATAAATTTAATGTGTGATATGAGTAATAACAAATTTTTGTTCAGTCTCAAATCCAACAAGGAATGTAGTTGATGAACATGCACAGTAGTTTATTTACATCCCCTGGGCAATTTTTTTTTTCAACTGAGACGGGCTCTTGCCCATCACTGTTATTAATGAACCTAATAAATGGAGCACTAGTCTAATGAAGCTTGGTTTACTCTTCATCATCACTGACTAGGTTCCAAAAAAGATGAATGCGGCTTTTAAAATAGAACAATTCTGCCCCCATTTATGTATTGTGGGTACACTCGTTAAATAGAGAACTGGAAATCAACTTCGATTTCTAATTTCGGAGTTGGCTAATACATTGGAAACTACCCTAAATTGGAAAATGACACCAACGCCCTTGGTTGTGAGATGTTGACCAAGAAAAGGGCAAAAGTAGCATCAAAAGAAACCCACAGAAATCCAGTCACTTTTTTAGTTGCCAATTTTGGCTACGTTGAAGAAGCTGACTGTATATATCATGTGAAGCTGCTGAACAATTCATCTTTCTTCCTTAGGGCTCTAAGGCTCTTCATCGGTATTGATTGAAGGTCTCTATTGTTTAGTTTAAGCTCAACAACTAAAATGGTATTTTGCAAGAGCTCAGCACAGTGTTTTCCTAAGGTTCTAGGAGCATGTATCTGTTATGTTGGCTCTTAAATAGCTGTGGGCTTTGTTAGTGGCATGTATTCATTTGACAAAATAGGGGATGTTTGCAAAAAGATGCAAAATCAAAAGAAATCTCTTTGAACAAATGGGAAACTATTTTGTGTGTTTCTAAAGCTATAGCTTTAACTCCACGCAGAAAAAGTAGTCATAAATGTCTTTTATTTTTTAAACTGCTACAGATAAACCTAATTTTCTGCAATAGATGGGGTTCTGTAAAGTTGACTGTGGACTGAGATTAAGGTATACAAAACAAATGTCTGGTTTACCCAAAGTAGGACATACCTACTGATGTTTTTGTTCACTGTCTTATTTTGACTAATATTTAATAAGCACTTACCATGCAATAGGCATTGTGATAAACCATGGAATATAAAGCTGTCAATGTCCTAGAATATAAAAGAAGACATTCTTTTATCTTCAAGAAATCCACAGGCATCGTGTTGCTGTGGCAGGTGAGATACTGTGAAAAGCTTTTTTACTTGAAGATCTCTGGTACGTCTTGTGTATAGAGATAATGGGGAAAAACGAAACAAAAGTGTAGTCCATTCTATACCTTTGATCCATTTTCCAGGTAGATTCTGTTGCTGGCAATTATCCTCTCATATGAATGTTAACCCAAGAAAACGAGATTTTATAATTGAGGTTGAGGCAAAGGAGGAAGCAACAGGCATCCCGATAAATTCTGTCTCCAACCTTTGTTTGGCTAAATACCCATTTCCAAAACTGCTGCGTGAAATAGAGAAATTCAATTCTACAGCTGTCACCTGAGAGAAAGATCTCTGCATTTATTCACCCATTAGTCATTCAACAATGCTTATTAGGGCCTTGCCTTCAGGAAACTTCTATGCTAGTAGGAAATGCAGACATTTTAACATTATTTAAAGGAAGTGTTTAAAATTCCCAAATGATTTACTTTTTTTTTTTTTACTGTAAGAAGTAGGAAAATTTCTTGGAAAAATCATTTTAATTAAAAAAAAAACTTAGCAATACAACTAAAGGTTTCTTTGGAAATACAGAAGCTGGTGGTGTGCTGCCAATAAAAATGTTATTTAGCAAAACAGATCTTTTATTTGGAAGGTATGTATGATGTCTGCTTAGCTAAGTGGGTTCTTAGACCTGAATAATGAACAAAAATATGCAGTAACTTAAATTTAGAGTCTATTTTTACAATGTATGACAAATAATGATACATTTACTGAAATAGCTAATGGACCAGTGAAGTAAGTGGTAGCATAGCTTTTCACAAACACCAGCTGGCAAACTGTTAAATGATTTGAAATGAGTTATCAAGCACTGCTGTTTTGTAAATATGAGTCTTGATTTCTTTTGCCATAACATGTGAAAGCAAGGCATCTATTGCTCAGTATAAACCCTTTTGTAGGAAATTAAAGTTTCCCAGTGAATCATTAAAGTTCAGTAAAGTGGACTCAGGGTCAAACCTTAGAGTTTGGTCCTGACTGTCACTAAGTAGCTGTGGGACCCTGATGATGGGCTTCACCTCCTTGGACTTCAGCTTCTGCCCTATACAGTGAAGGTCTTTGCCTGGGTCATCCACAATGTCTCTTGTAGCATTTTTTCATCTTTTTTTGCCTCTAGTTTTCATCAAGGTCAGTCTGAACCACAGAGGAACATTTTACTGTGAGCCTGTGTGCTTGGGGTGTAGATAGTTTTGCCTCCAGAATAGAATTTGCTATATCAGATTGTCCACGTTCAGTTTTAATGAGGAATGGACCTACCTCAGACCCATAAGGAAGAGTTTTAGTTTTTCCCCTTTCTGTTTTTGATATCCAGTGGAATTCTGCAGTCCATGGGCAATGTAAGGACTTGATTCGGGTATGTGGTCATAGCAAAAAATCTTTTGATTACTATTTGGCTTGAATCTGGACAAACTATATCTGATCTTGCAGCCCTAAGCAAACAAACGCAGAAGGAATTGGGGGGGCACCTCAACTTACTCCCCTCATACCTGAGACTTGTCAATTTCCAAGGGCCAACTTTATTCTTTTACTCAACTCCTTATCTTATCTCTACTCCATAGACCTCCCTCAATTTCAAGTGCACATCTATGTTTCCCGTTTTTATTGCCCTCAGACATAGAAGTTCTTCAGTGAAGTCAGTGATCATTGGCCTCTGCAACACTTACCCACACATGTGTACATGATTACCGATCATATGTATTGTTTCTAATCGCCTCTCTCTTCCCAAGTGTGGTTACTATGTGAATGGGTTTCACCATTGTTGCCACCCAATCATGGGAACCAACTCTTGTAATTGTGGAGTAACTCCTATCAAATCAACCTTCCTACTGGTAGTAATTATGAACTCTGGACAAAGTATGGAAAATCATCTACCTGAAGGCAATGAAGAACATTAAAAAAAAAGACAGGAACTTGAGAGAAGTGAATACTTGGAAGAAGGAACAACATTGAGTGTTTTTCCGCATTTTTATGGCTTTTTCCTTTAGGGCTAACACCAGACAATACCAAAATGGTTGGCCAAAACTCAAGTAAAAACTCACAGAAGGAAGCGTTCTGGGGGACTGTAGCACCAAACTGAAGGGAAAATTCAAGAAAGGAGAAAGCCATAGATGAGAAGCCTCAAATTTTCTGTACATACTCTGCCTAAACTTGCACCTGACAGCTCAACAACACATCCATGAGGCACTCCCAAAAGCCCAGCTAAGGCTAGAAGTACTGAGCAGAAATTTTAGCTGCTGTCTCCTTCCAGCACACACACTACTGGGCAGACAGAGTTTAGAGTTTTGAAGTTAGCTAAATGCACCGCTTGCTTTAAAAATCAGTATTCTTTGGAGAAATATAACAGAATCTAGAGTTTAAACAGTGTATCATTTCATACTGTGCAGATACAGTATGAAGTTAATATTCATGCATATAAAGAAATAGGAAAATGCGATTTCTGCTGAAGAGAAACACTAATCAATGGAGACTAATAGATGATCCAGCAAATGTATACCTGGGACATAAAGGAAAACATACGCATAATGAATTCAGAAATAGAAAATATCATCAGTGAGAGAAACAAAAAGAAGCACTGGAAATTTTAGATCTGGAAACAAAATAAAAATTCACTGGATGTGTTTATCAAACCAATAGGATTTGACAAAAGAGGCAGTGAACTTGGGGTTAGATCAATAGAAACTACTTAATCTAAAGAACACAGAGAAAAATATATTTAAAAGAATAATTTATAAACACCACAGTAGTATGTGGCAATGTCAAAAAGGCTAACACATGTGAAAGAACTTTACATTGTTTGGGAAGCTCCTAACCCTAAGTAACATAAGTTAAAGAAAACCACACCTGGAGTCATCATGTATGTTATGGTCAGACTGCTGAAAACAAAAGATAAAGAGAAAATTTTGAAAGCAGCTAGAGAAAAAGTACATCTTACGTGGAGGGCAACAACAATATAAATTATAGCTGATTTCTTCTCATTAACACAAAATATTAAATCCAGAAGTCAGTAAAACTTTTTGAAGTGCTGAAAGAAAAACAACGATAAACAACAAACAAACCTGCCAATCAGCGAAGGTATTCTTTAAGAATAAAGGTGTAGTAAAGACATTTTCAAAAGAGTTTGTTTCCAGCAGATCTGTGTTTTAAGAAGTGGTAAAGTTCTTCAGGCTATACAGAAATACCAGAGGAAAAATCAGATCTTCATGGACTGAAAATCACCAGTCATGATAAATATGTAGGTTAACAGAATAGGCTTTTTCCCCTTTTAATTTAATTAAAATACATATGATTATTTTTTAAAATACTGAGATTTAACTTGCATGTCATGAAAATCACCTTTTTAGAGTATACATCTTAATGAATTTTATTATGTTCATAAAATTGTGTAACCACGAACACAACCCACTGTAGGATGTTTCATCACCCCAATAAAGCTCTGTACTATTAGCAATTATTCCCCATTTACCCCTTATTATAGGGGTAATCACTAATATATATTAGTGATTATAACTAATATGCATTCAGTCTCTGAATTTGATTATTCTGAACATTTTATATAAATGGAATCGTACAGTATGTGCCTTTCGTGCCAGTCTTTTTCACTTAGTATAATGTTTTCAAGGTTTAGTCACACTGTAGCATGGATCAGTACCTAATTTTTATTTCTAATATTGTTCAATTGTGTGGATCATTTTTGTGTGTGCATTTGTCAGTTGATGGACATTTGGGTGGTTTCCACATTTTGACTTACGAAAAATACTGCTTTCGATATTCATGTAAAAGCTTTGTGTAGACTTATGTTTTCAGTTCTCTTGGATATTTACTGAGTGGAAATACTAGGGAAATGAAAGCTCTGTGTTTAATTTTTTAAGAACTAGAGACCTGTTTTCAAAGGTGACTGCCACTTTACATTTCTGCCAGCAGTGTATGAGATTTCCATTTTTTGGATATCCTTGCTAATACTTATTATTGTCTCTCTTGACTCTAGTGGTTGTGAAGTGGTATTTCATTGTGCTTTTCATTTGCTTTTTCCCGGTACCTAATTACATTGAACATTATTTCAGGTTTTTATTGGCATTTGTATATATTCTTGCAGAAATGTCTGTGCATATCCTCTGACAAGTTTTTAATTGGGTTGTCTGTCTTTTTGTTTTTGGGCTGTAAGAATTCTTTATATAATTGGGATATTAGACTTTTGTATTAGATATATGATTTGCAGATTTTCTCTCCCATGTGTGGGTTATTTTTTCAGTTGCTTAATAGTATCCTTTAAACATAAACATTTTTAAAATTTTGTTCAAGTTTAATTTATCTGCATTTTTCTGGTGGTACTTATATTTTGGGGATCTTATTTAGGAAACCATGACTAATCCTGTTGTCACAAAGATTTACACCAAAATTTTCTTCTAACAGTTTGATAGTTTTTGTCTTTTATTCTATTCATTCAGGTGGTTTTTATATTATTCTATTTATATGATGAATGACATTAATTGATTTTTATGTGTGAAACCACCTCGCATTTCTGGTATAACCTCCACTTGACCATAGTGCATAACCTTTTTTTATGTTTCTGGATTCAGTTGCTAGTATTTTGTTGAAGATTTTTATGCCTACATTTGTAAGGGATATTGATTGTAGGGTTTTGTTTTTGTTTTTGTTTTTGTTTTTGTTATGACTGTGTTTTTTGTGTCAAGGCTATGTAGGCCTCCAGTGAGACTGAGAAATTTGGGCACTGACTGAGGAAAAAGATATGAACATAAGGTGGCAGTAGCACACATGATCTTTAGTTGGATGATGGTTTCACAGGTTTACATGCTGGGAAAATCATAGCATGAGACCATCCAGAGGCTGCAGCATCCAGACCACTATCCAGAAAAGGAAGAGGTCAGGAAAGTTCCTGTGGGAGAGAAGGAATGGAGAAGGGGCTTAGTGTATAGGTGATATTTCTAAACAAAATGGCAGGGAGTCTAGGTCAGAGAGCTCTGGAAGCAGTAGTGGCTTTTTAGAGTGTGTGTGTGTGTGTGTGTCTGTGTGTGTATTTTTAATAACTATGGGATTTATTTTTTCTATGGCTAGCAGATGTTGAGTATAGTTTCATGGAGTATACAAAACGAGCTCTAAGTGTCTAAAATTTGATTATTTGGGTCTCCGTTTAAAACATTTAGATATATCAAATTTGATTTTGGTGTTGGTGGGCTTTGAGTTAATAGGTATCAGCCTGTTGTGAAGAAGAAAACAACCTAGGATCAGTATTACAGGGGGCCATCTTTGGCTCATTTTTATAATATGGCCTCATAGAGAGTGAGTTGGAAAATGTTTTTTCCTCTTAAAAGAGTTTGTGAAGAATTGGTGTTAATTCTTACACTGGTTAGTAGAATTTACCAAAAAGCCATTTGTTCCTGGACTTTTTGTTGTGTGGAATTTTTTCTTTGTTTATTTACTAATTCAGTTCTTTTACTTGTTATAGCTCTGTTCGTATACCCTAGTTTTTCATGCATCAGGTTTGATGGTTTGTCTCCACGAATCTGTTTACTTTAAGTAGGTTGCCTTATTTACTGGCATACAATTGTCCATAGCACTCATTTATAATCCTTTTCATTTCTGTGAGATCTTTAATGATGTCCTCACTTTCATTCCTGATTTTAGTAATTCGTGAGTTCTTTTTCTCATGGTCAAGTTAGCTAAAAGTTTATCAATTTTGTTGATCTTTTCAAAGAACCAACTTTTGGTTTTGTTTATTTTCTATAATGTTTTTTATACTCTGTGTCACTTATTTCCTCTCTAATATTATTTATTTCCTTCTGCTTTCTTTGGGTCTATTTTGCTATTTTTCTATTTTCTTATGATAGAAAGTTAGGCTATTGATTTGAGATGTTTGTTTTTAATTCATGTATTTATAATGATAAATTTTCATCTGAGCATTGCTTTTGTTGCATCCCATAAATTTTGATATGTTGTATTTTCATTTTTATTCATCTGAATGTATTTTCTGTTGTTCCTTTTGATTTTTTCTTTAATCCATTAGTTATTTAAGAATATGTGATTTAATTTCCACATATTTATGGATTTCTCAAATATCTTTCTGTCACTGATTGCTAATTTTATTCTGTGATAGTTAAAAGAATATACTTAGTATGACTTCAATCCTTTTAAATATATGGAGGCCTGTTTTATGGCCTAACATGTGGTCTGTTTTAGAGAATTGCCATGTGTCCTTGAGAAGAATGTGCATATTCTGCTGTCGATGAGTGAAGTGTTCTGTAAGTGTTTCTTAGGTCTACTTGGTTTACAGTGTTGTTCAAATCTTCAATTTCTTTGTTGATCTTTTGTCTAGTTATTCTATCCTTATTGGAATTGGGATTTTGAAGTCTCCAATTATCACAGTTGAACTGTCTGTTTTTTCCTTCAGTTCTGTCAGTTTTCGCTTCATGCTCTTTTGAGGCTTTGTTGTTAGGTGCATATATAATTGTTCTATGTTATTGATAGATTGATTATTTCATCATTATAATGTGTCTTCCTTTGTCTCTAAAGCATAGGTAGATTAAATAAAATTGGCAACTATAGCACAAAGAATGAAAATGTAAGTCTCGTAGTTTATATGAAGTGATACCACATTAATTATAAATAGAATAAAAGTTGATGCTGTGATTGGTGTGGCTCAGCGGTTTGATTGCCAGCCTGTGAACCAAAGGGTCACCATTTTGATTCCCAGTCAGGGCACAGGCCTGGGTTGTGGGCCAGGTCCCCAGTAGGGGGCATGTGAGAGACAACCACACATTGACGTTTCTCTCCCTGTCTTTCTCCCTCCCTTCCCCTCTCTAAAAATAAGTCAATAAAATCTTTTTTAAAAAGTTGAAATATGTGTACAATAATTCTTAGAGAAACCACCAAAAAATGCAAAGAAGTACAGTTAAAAAGACAATAGGCAAATTAAAATATTCTAAAAACATTCAATTAAATCTAAACAACCATGAAAGGAGGAAGAGAGAAACAGAAAATAGGTGGAAGAGTAGAAAATAAGTAGTAAAAATAGAAGCCCCAAATATGACCATCTTAATAGTTACTTTAAATGTAAATGGTTAAACACTTCAATTAAAAGGCAGGCTTTTTCAGAATGGATAAAATTTAAGACCCAACTAAACCACTGAGAACATAAACGTTATTAGTTTACAGTAGAGATACCTCTTTATGTAAACTTATTACAGGATGACAGCTGAAGTGGGGGAGGTAGGGGGTGGAGGGATTGAGCAAAGAGGATAAAGGACACAGACAACAGTGTAGTGATTGCTGAGGGGAGGGGATATAAGGGGACTAAATAGTAATGGAAAAAAATCAATAAAGATTAAATTTGAAAAAACCTTATTACAGAGGAGATGCTTATTGTTCATGATGAGAAGACCTCTATGTAAGATTATTATAATTCTATTGGTAAATGATGTATATTATTTCTCCAAAATTATCCTGTTGTATTACTGTTATATTGCTATAACATATTACTCCACAAGGCTGTATATGTACAACTGTATACACTATAGTTTATGAATGGTTTAAGGGCGGTCAAAAGTGATTTTGCTTTTAATGTATTTTCATATGGGAACTGTGACCCTCATGAGTTGTCAGCTATACTTAGCTCATCTCCGTTGTATGAACATCTTCCTAGAGTTGGAAACCTTCCTGCCACACTTGAAGAACTCCAATCATATATCACCCAGACATTTTCTCAAGGCTCTTCATACCTCATCCACTGGGCTACAGAGAATTATTTTACCCAAGTGAGAATATGGCCGGACATAAAGTTTTTATTCCATTGATTTTTTTCTTCATTTGTACATATATTTACCCAAATAAAGACCCTCACTACCATGAATCTGAATTTCCTATGGGTTTTATTTGGCTTTATACATTCTCATCTTAATCCATCAAACTAAACTTCCTGAGGCACAATACTCATTATGTCATGGTTCTCCCTAAAACCTTATGTGTCTCTTCAAATACTGGTTGCTGAGGAAAGTTAGGTTCTTGCTTATCTCAGTAATTCACGCTTGTCATTCTTATTTTCAGTTGTTTATTTTTAATATTTTTATTTTAGAGTAGTTTTAGTTTTACAGAAAAGTTGTAAAGATAGCGCAGAGAGCTTTTATATCTATCACATCCAATTTCTCCTATTATTATTATCTTGCATTTATGTAGTGTATTTGTCACAGTTAATGAGACAATTTTTAAGAAAAGTCCATAATTTATTCATGTTTCTTTAGGTTTTTTTTTTCTATTTCAGAATCTCATACTACATTATGATTATTAATCAGGAGTTAGGCTTCTCTTAGCTGTGACTTTTCTTGTTTTCGATTATCTTGACAGCTTTAAGGGCACTTGTCAGGCAGTTGTGCCTCCCCTCACCTCCCCTTCGCCTTTCTTCCCTCCCTCCCTCCCTCCCTTTTAAATGATATTAGAAACCAAGATCTGGGCTCTAGCTTTTCTTGCTTATTTTGAGAACAATTTTTTCCCCCTTTTATTCCATCTAGCGAATTTTTTCTCTTTAAGGATCTTTTTTCTAAATTCTATTTATGTCCTTTGCTCATCATTCCTCTGTTGGAAGAGTCTTCTAAATAGTCTCTCTCTTTAATCTTTTTCCCATTTGGCAACCAGAGAATTTTTATAAAATACAAGTATTATTGTACCATTACCCTGGTTAAAAACCTCCATAAATTCAGTGTTGTCCTCAGGAGAAAGGTTGAACTAATATTGGTGGAAAGGACTTGGGGATCTGATCCTATTTTCCTCCCCAAATTCACCTCTAAAATCGCTCAGCCTTGGTTTCCACTCTGTCCATACTGAAATAACTTTAGTTCCTCATAGGCCTTTGCATAGTTTAATTCCTGGAATCCTGCCCTTACTCCTGAACTTTTGACCCCTCCACCCCACCCCAGACTTCACTGGGTAGGTTTCTACTCAATTTATAGATGTTTCCCGAAGCGAGCATCTTCTAGGGGACTCTCTAGAATGCACCCAGGCTGGGCTCACTTCCTGAGTCATCCCCCCTATACTGTGGTTTCAATTCGCAGCACTCATCACAATGGTTGGCAACCACCTTTTCACATGTCTCTCCCCTCAGGACTGAAAGCACTGTGACAGCAGGGTCTCTGCACTTGTTTCATCACCATATTGCTAACACTTAACCCAATGCCTGGCACTTGGGATGTACTGAAGAAGCATTTGTTTGGTGAATCAATACGTGTTCCACGGACTGCTCCCCATCTGACTAGTCTCAAGAAAACAGTGGTCACTGATGAATTTCCAAAGAAATGTGTTTTCCAAGTGTTACATACACATTAGTTTTTGCAGGTAGAGTATCCCTCAGTATATAAACAGTTAATGCAACTCATCTATTGTTACTCATAATAAGGCAGAGTTCCTGGCCACCTTTGTCTTTCATTTCCAAATGAAAGCGGAAGGCACGGTGCTGCTACTGGACTGCTTGAGGTGAGTTCTAATCCAGTGTGTGGGCATGTTCTTGGTTAAACAGACTGGGAAACCAGCCGTGCAGAAATGGACAGGAATTCTAAAGCTGCCAAGAAATTCACACCTGCACTTTATGGTTCAGGAGAGAGCATGATCTCAAAGGCAAACATCCCCAAACTTCTACACTTCCACCCTGACAGTTACACACTCCCAGCAACTGACACAAGAGCGAGTAGGTACGATTTAGTGTTGTTGATCCACACCCTTTTTTCAACCAGAGAAAACTTTGGTGTGTTTTAAGTATCTTTCCTTAAGAAACGAGGACAGTCATTTTGCTCTAATAAAATATGCCTTGGCTGTGAGGTTTTCAGAGCCATCAGAATGGAAATCACTTCTACTCCTACCGAACATATGCACAGCAATGCTCTTCCTCTAAATCTGATAGTACGTTACAGACATGGCCTCCCACCCTCTTCTTTTAGCTCAGATCTCCTTTAGTTGGGGAAGTGCAGAGAATATGAATAGCCCTCCTCCAACAACTGGCTGAGCGAGGCTAAAACGGCCACAGCTCTGCCAGGTTTTACGCATGAAGGAAGAACTTGCTTTTGTATCAGGCGTAGAAGGACAGTCTTTCACCTTGGTGCTAAATGGAATTAATTGGATATATTTATTTTTTTTAAACGATCTTTTTTGGTCAAGTGAGGAAATTAAGACAACTGAATACCCTAAAAAGTATTCGGTTTCTTTTGTCTCCTGGAAGCCATGGTGATTGTATATACAGGGTCCAGCACAAATAATGCCCCTTTTTTATTACAAAATCGTAAGTATGTAACTCTGTAACATAACAGTATTATATATGACATGTGCACACCATATGACATTTTAAACGAGATTTTCCAATTAAAGCTCTAAGTTATTGCACCCGTATTATTACCATGTCAGCCACACTAGAGCAGGCGTTACTCTGCCAGACCCTAGATGTACTCTCCCTCTCAGCCACATTAATAAGGAGGAACAAATGCTCCATTTTTCCCTACTTTTTGTCTATGATAGCCCAGGGCAATTATTTTTTAATGCCCTACATTATTTTCTGCTCACCCACTAACACAGTGGGCCACTTGATGCAGGTATGGCCCCTGGGACTATCAGATAAAATATAGGATGATCAGTGAAGTCTGAAGTTCAGATAACAACACACATTTCTTAATGTAGGTATACAGGTATTCCATATTTGGGATATACATACACTAAAAAATTATTTGTTGTTTATCCAAAATTGAAATTTCACCAGGTATTTGTATTTTTATTTACTAAGTTTGGCAACCTTAATGTTGTGCCTAATTTTTTCAGGCCAGAACATCTTTAAGAGCCTTATGTTTCCCTCAAATAAGCATCAGAAGACTATCTTAGGAGCAGGATATTGGTTCACTTCACTGTTGCAACATCAGCTTTGGCTACCTGGGGCCCCTAAATTTACAAGTCATTTTAAAAGAGAATAAAATCTCTGACACTGTCTTTAAAAAAATTTTTTTCTGTGCAAATTATCGAGATGTGTAAAGTATGTAAAAATTTCTGAGCTCTTACTCCATTCCTACCCTTAACGAGATTTGAAAAGTTACCTAAGCAAAATAAATGTTTTTCCACATAAAGTTTGACTTCAGTTAAAAACAAAATTCAACTGGGCGAATTTTAAAGATCCCATTGGCTTTATTTAATATTCATGAACCGGGCAGCGTCTGGTCTAGCAGCTAAAAAGGAGCTCCAAAGAACAACACAAAGCAAGAGATTTTACAGGCAGAAGATAGTGTGAATAAGGAGACCACACTAGGCAGAACTAGGGAAGAATCACTGCAAGACCACTTTCCTTTAGGGGACAGCGGAGTTCTATCAGGCAGGTGACCTACCTACCAGTGCTGATCAGGGGATTCCTGGGGGGCTAGTTTCAGATTCTATGTCTGGGGGATCCAAAACCATATTTAAATCAGGGTTTGGTGACATTGGGCTAAGCATAAACCAGTTGGCTTGGGGCCTGTTGTCGTATTTTTAACACTTATTTTCCTCTACATTGGAACATCAAAGCCTCAACCTTCTCTTTTTTTTGTAGGGTTTTTAAAGCCAATCTTGTCCATTATTAACCTTTGCTTTATTTTTCTCCTCAGATAGGTGCTTTTGTCTGGCACCTACACACAGATCTCTAGAGATATTGGAAATATTTAACACATTTACAGAATGATTCTTATTAGGATTGAGCTAACATTAGTCATTTAAAATATTTTAAGAGTTCGATCTGAAAAGTTTATGAGTATTCAATCAAGTCATATATACTCTACTTTGTTTTGCTGCTGCAAATACATGCTGTCTTTTTAAAAAATAAGTAAACTAAGTTGACAAAAAAAAAACCTTCATTTTTTTTCCCCAAAGGAGAATTTCCCAGAACTCAGAATTAGCAAGACTAGCCTCTGATATGCTTTAAAATTAGTAGGCAATAAACCATACAGGGTCTGGCACAAAGAAAGCCCCTTTTTTATTACAAAATCTTTCATTACAAAATCATAAGCATGTAATTCTGCAATGTAACAATATCAAACTCAAGCACACCACGTGACATTCTAGATGAAATATTAGAATTAAAACTATAAATTATTACACCCATGTTATTACGCTACCAACCACACTCAAACAGGCATTACTTCTGCCGGACCCCACATACAGGCTTTTTGTTGGTGGCTCATTGACAGAAATTGAGTGTTCCATCTCTGTGATAAGAACCATGCAGAGAGGCAGCTCATAGAATAACGATGCTGCCTCTGTGCAGTCAAGGTGTAGTCTTCGTCATGACGTGCATTTCCTAGCTGTGTGTCAAGCATCAATCAATGTGTGCACTTATTGGATCTGTTAAACCAGTCCCCATAGCCTTCACATTCTCTGTAGACTTTAAAATGGCCAGAAGGGAAAGACAGGACAGGGGAAGGGAGTGACTTGTGTTAGCCTATCAGTTTTCTACTTTAAAAAAAAAAAACTCCCTTTTTATTTCAGTCCTCTCCTGGATCTTTCTATTTTGTATTAATGTATTTATATTATATTATACTAAGGTATTGAATATATTGAAATATATTTGATATATCACAAGAAAGTCTTTCTGTTAGTTTGAGCCAAGCACTCACCTCAAAGCTATGAACTTTGGACCCAGTCAAGCAGGAACTCACACAGGTTTTTTTGTGATTTCATCAATGTGTGTGTTTGTGTGCAAGTATGTGTATTCTTGCCTTCTCACTCTTCCCCTCCCCATCTCTATTTTTTGTATGGAAAGTTATTTGGGAAAAATTCAACCTTACCTTGGCTGAGCTGCAGAGAAACAGGGTTCTGTCTTTCCATTCCACCTCTATGGAGAGGTTCTAGGAAAATCTCCGTGACCTAGAATGGTGAAAATTCTGAAGCTCAAGAATTGCTCCCCAAGCTGGATCCCTGTGTAGGTGTGGGGTCAGCTTAAGAAGCAGCAGGGCCAGGCATCTGTCATAGACCCAGGTGTCAGATGGCAGGATGGGATGCCCCGTGATCTGCCAGCATAGAGTGACAGACAGGAGTAGAGTGAGCTTAGTGTGACTAAAGATAATTATTCTATTGTTTTGTAATAACTTAAGAGTTATGTGGTAGAGTGGTCACAGCTATGTAATAGACTGAACTCATCAAAGCTTTTCTGTTGCACTTTAGTGACTGTGCCTTCTAGTCATTATCATTTTTTATTCCTCTAATAAAACCTTATACATTTATTCAGTATTTCCCTATTTAATAGAAATCCGAACAGTGTATATATTCATTACTAACTTTGTTTATGCTCTATTGCCTCCAAAGCACAGAAGTTTTTCCTGAGGTCTTCACATCCAGGCATAGCCTGAAAATGCAAAATTGAGAAGTGGATGGGATTTGATTTTAATGCCCCCACTTGTTTCTTCTGATGCCCTTTCTACCCTCACAGAGCCTCTCCTACAGTGCCTTTCCTCCCACCTTTAATTCTCTACCCCACATTCTTTATAATATGGTTTTGCATGTCTGGTAAGCAGTTACTTATACTGTAGAAGGCACTCCCAGTGGATTTCCTTTCCTTTCGTAACAGTGGGGCTTTTTAACCCTCCTTCGGCTGTGCAATGAAGCACTCTACCTTCCATTAAATAAATATAAAGACAAGTGGAAGATTTGTTGTTGTTGGCATGACTGTCTTCCCAATGCCCCCTAAATTACGGCATCACAGTGCCTGTGCACTACTGCACCCACTGGCCCCACAGGGGCTGGTCCATGACATTCTGGTGAGTCTAGAAAGAAAGGATCCCTCTATCCAACAACCACACGAGTGGTTCCTGAAAGCAGTTGTTTGCCCAAGATGTCATTATGGCCTGAATTGTCTCAGTGGCTATTTCAGGATATAGTTTCTATTGCAGCAAACTACCCACCTAATAATTATTTTAATGTGACATTGGGGGGTTATGTTTCTAAAATTTAATTTTAATAATTCTAATAATTCTGTGACTGAGTCCCAGTAATCTTTCTCTTTGGGAGAGGACAGGGAGTGGTAGGTGCGTGATCTTAAGAAATTACATGTTAACACTTTGTTTTCAGTCACTTTATCCAGACCTTGTTATTTCAGAGACTTGAATGCAGAAATCACACCTTTATTGGGATGTCAGCCTCTTTGAGTCTGAGCCAGCCTCGTCGTCATTAATTCTGATTTGGTGCTCGGCAATTCCCATGATAACTGTTGACTTTTATTGTCTCTCTACAATCAGTTCCATTCTGAAAATAATTTTATCTTATATTGTTTGGTCATACTGCTGTAGTGTTTTTTTCTGACCCCTTCTCCAACACTTGCAATTCAGCTGAGAAATGTAGTTTCAAGACAGAGGAGACATTTCATGAGTTCTGTGTATCCTCATGGGAATTTCAGAGTTGTTTTTCTAAAAATTATTTTATTATTTTTTATATTTAAGACTCAGTATGTCTTCCTTTATTTTGGAACTTTTGAAGGTGATTATTTTTTTCAAGAACTACACATTCAAACCTTAGCTAAAGAAGCAATTACTTTTTAAGCATAGCTAGTTCTGCAGTTGGCAGCTCTCAGATCAAAAAAGTACTGTGACTCTCTCTAGAGGGAGGTGTTTGTTAAAAAGATGAAAGGTTTTCATTAAAAATCTTGGCAATTGTGTCTTATGAATTCAGTAAAATTAAAATTGATCCTAGGGTTCCAGTCCCTCATAAAAGATTCCTCAGTGCTCCAGATGCACGTGTGAGGCTGTTGCTTGATTGTCTGAGACACGAATTCTTCCTTTCCTGTGCACCCATTGCCAGTGGTTTCCGGTCGGTACTCAGATCTCCACTATTCAATTATGAGCTCCTCTAGGCTATGTCACTTGTGATTGTCCCCTCTCCCCTTTTCTCCTCTTATAGCCCCAGAAGGTTTAAAAGGCAGAGCAAATTCTCCTCCTTTTCTAAGTTGTTTGTTTCCTCTGAAAGAATAATAGCAGACAACTGAAGAAATGTGCAGACATTTAAAGCTGACCTTCTGAACACCAGCGGAAAAAAATCCCACCACCAACAACAGCAAAAAAACAAACAAACAAAAAAAAAACACCCAAAAGAAACATTTTAAGGCAATTTTGATTGTGTTTGTCAGAATAAATTGAACACTGGCTTTTAAAAAATGATGGATATGTGTAGGACTTGAGGCAATTGTTTGACTTAGTGTCAGGGATGCTAGTTTCTCCCAGACTGAAAGATTTGGGCACCATGCTTCAACCCCTACTTCTTAGGGGAGTCAGTTTTTCAAGTGCAACCAGTTCTATGATTGCAACCTGTTTCTCAAGAAGAAAAGGCTTATGAAGTTTGTGTGTGTGTGTGTGTGTTTGCACACTCAAATTTCTACAAAGGAATGCTCTCATGTTCACTAAATGAAAAAGGGATGACATATTGAGAAGTACATTTGAATAATCACAGGCTTCTCTGGAAACTTTCTCAATTTTTATTGCTGGAAAACTTTCTCACTGTTCTGCACAATGCATCTCACAGCCTTTGGCTAAGAAGCTTACGAAAAAAAAAATGAAAAGAAAAAAGAAATGTTTGCGAGTCTGTAATCTTTGGAAAAGATTTCGAGCTGCTGGCCCTTTTTTCTGGTGTTTCAGAGCTCAGTCTTTCCTCCTCTCAAACGTTTACTAATTATATTACATTTGATGTAAACCCTCCTTTTAAAACGTTGCTTTCCAGAACACGTGCACAAAGGTTATGTCTGTTAGTTACTTACTTTACAATAGTAAATGTATTCAAGAGCCTTTTCACTTGATGCCAACATAATAAGGAGGCCTCTGCAATGTGCAGAGTGAGTTTTTGAGGCCACAGAATTAGCAGATGATAGAGCCAGGATGCAAATGCAAGACTTCCAAACCGAAGGCTGGTGCTGTCTCTGGAACATTGCAACCACTCTCCTAATGGGAGTTATTGTACTTGAGATAAATATTTAGTGCCCTTCTACTACTAGGGAATGGGGTTTTGATTGTTGAAGCCAGAGGAAGGGCTGTGATGGAACCGACGCCCTGACTAATATGCCTAGGTGCTTGGCTGAAGTGTGTGTATGTGTCTGCGTGTGGTGGGTGGGGTGTTCTTTAAAGAGAAAAGAGTCATAGAGAGCAGAGGAGATGGCAGGGGATTGTAGGGGGAAAGGAAAAGATGCAGAGAATAAGACAGAAGGAAGCAGTGATGAAATTTCCTCTAACCCCCTTCACCGCTTGTGTTTACAATTGTTTCACAGTGATCCAAACTCATTCATTTCCCAAGCCACCTTTTACTTGTTGTTGCCTTGGCTAAGTGGACCTCACAGAAATCATACAAATGGGAATGTTTTATACAGGTTTTGGGTACAGAACCTAGTACACTCTCTGTTGTTCATCGGTATTTCAGAATTTAGTTATCCGTGTTAGTAGCTGAGCAGTTTACACATGGACCTCAGGGAAATTGCTGCCTTTGCCTCTGAGAAGATTATCTGCCACCTAAATGGGGAGATGGAATAGAGACATATGACTGGACTCAAACTATCACTGGGAAACCCCTATAAATGTGTTCAAATTAATATACTGAAAATGGTGTGCAAGGTGCTGAAGGGAAGTGGGTAATGGACTCATTAGGCTCGGTAAGAAACTAGATTGCAAAATAAATCATGTGTCAGTATCTTTTCTATAACTATGTGGATAGCACCATTCCTTAGAAGCTTTTACACACACGTAAATTGTGTGCATTTATTGATGTTTGAGCTGTGTTTTGTAAAGTGATCAGAAGGTATTATGAATGCAAAGAAGGTAATTGAGCTTAAGATCGCCAGGCTGAATGATTCCCCTAGACAAGCAACCTTTACCTGAGAGCTGCACATTCCCTGCCCCACTTCCCACGTGCAGATTTGGAACTTCTAGGGCCCTTAGTTACCTTAAAATGACTGCTTGATGCATGAGGTTATTGCCTTGGCTTTCTTTTAAATTTCAGGGTGAAATTAAGGGTGTGTTAATAATCTTTCTGCAGGATTAGCGTTGTTGAGAGTGTTTCTGGTCTGTGAAAGATAATCTTTTAGAGGTGACAGAAAATAGAAAATGTTTCTCCCCAGCTCTTTAAGGGGACAGACCCGTGGTAAACACTAATTCATTTGTATTGTGCTTAGATGCTCAATCAATAAGTTTTTTTTTCATGCATCTTTAACTGCTGGTGGGCCAAAAAGAAATTAACTTTATTCATTCTAATGGCATTTAAATCACAGTTTTATCTGATATTTAAACAAACCCTTTGGATAATGCTCCATCCATATGGTTCTTAAATCATCCTAGTCAAACAGTTTTATAGATTTTTTTAAAAAGCCACGTTATTTTCTCTCCTGCTTATTACCAAGTGATTATGCTAAAGCAATACCATCACAGAAATAGGAAATAAAACAAAACAATACATTACTATAGTGGATTGAATCGAAGATTTGATCACCGAGAACCTCAGACTTGGAACCTTATTTGAAATAAGTGCCTTTGCAGATGTAGTTAAGGTAAGATTTTGAAAGGAAATTATGCTGGTTTAAGATGGGCCCTAAATTCATTGATGAATGTCCTTATAAGAGATGAAGAAAAAAACCCAGAAACATAGAGAAGGAGTCCATGTGAAGACAAGGCAGAAGCTGGAGTTATGTGAGCCACGGCCAAGGTATGCCAGGAGCCACCAGAAGCTAGGAGAGGTAAGGAAGAATTCTCCCGAAAGCCTTCGGATGGAATGGGACTCTGTTGACATTTGATTTCCGACTTCCAGCCTCCAAACTGTAAGACGATAAATTTCTGTTGTTTTAAGCAATTCTTGCATCTGAAATCAAGGTGTGTGAAGCTCATATTCAGGACACCAGGGCCCAAAGATTCCACCTGAGGAAACTGCAGTCCAGTCCGTCCAACCATTAGTCAACACTATAAATAAAACCACAGGAACTCTTGGTTCTACTTAACTAATCAGATGAGTCAAGAAAGGCTTCCCTGCGGTCATTTAACTTGTAAAAAACTGGATGTGCACAGAAATCAGATGAAGGGAGAGTTTAGCTCTTATGTGTAGAAACAAAATGTTGCAGGGCATTATCTACTTAAGAGGTGCAGTACGCATGTTCAAAGATGGAGGATTCATACTGAAATGAGAAATTAATTGCTATAGCCTGAGGATTGGGATGCCTTGGAAAAGTTGTGTATGGGTAAGGTATTAAGCAAATGAAACAAATAAAATAAATACAAAAAAAGAAAGACTCTTAGGGATATGAAAAGGACTTCCTGATGCATTCACACAGTGTGTGCGCGTACCAGAGTGGAGGGTTAGTGATACTGCTGCAGCGCCGGTGAACACGGCTCAAGGCTCTTTCGTGTTTACGATGCGTGTGCCTCTCCTGTCTCCATCCCCCCTGCCCCCACACTACCACTGCCTGTTATTCCTCACTTTCTGAGCCTATTTTCTTCTGATAATTTACCTCCCACAATTATTTATATGCTTAGAAACAATGTCTTGTTAAATTGCACAAGCCAGATTCACTTACCGCTTCATTCCGTACCTTTGCACGACCTGCTATGGGCAAAGGCAAGGCACTGTCACAGACACTCAAGGAAATACGGAGATGAATTAGACTCAGGTTTTAACTGGTAGTATTCACTCTTTAAGAAGCGCATGAGATTAATGGAATGAAAACCTGTAAATGTAGCATAGTACAGTGGCTAAACATAAGATTGATGGCAGGTATCACAATGCCTGTGTTTGAATATTGGGTTTGCTACTATTTGGTTGTGGAGCTTGGCCAAGTGGTTTAACCTCTGTGAACTTCAGTTTCCTCATCTATAAAATGGAACTCACACCATTTATCTTCTACATAGGCTATGGATAAGGGATAGAGACGATAACTCACTTAAGCGGATCAGTTCTAAGACTGACGGGAATAGGTTCTCAACGAATGTGAGCTGTTGTGTTCTAAATATGGGTGTAACTATGAAAGGCAGGATAAGCGCTTGAAATACAAATAAAAGCAGTGGGGACATTTTAGAACAAGTAACATATACTTCTGTTTGAAGAAGGAAGAAAAACTTGGTGTAGAATGTAGAATTAGGTCCAGTCAAGGGAATTTGCATCAGTGCAATTGAGGGTTGGACATTCCAAGTGGAGGAACCAATGGGAGTGATTGTGAACCTTTTCATACGGAGGAGCAAATCATTAGGGAGATGTTGAAAATAACATTTCTGAAGAACAATAGAAAGAATTAAGATGGAAAAGGAAGTTTGAGAGTAAGACTCTCTCAAGTACGCATTATAATGTCTACACGTGATCGTCCATAGAGATACAATGGATTATTTCCACTGTGTGGTGTATCTTTATAATTATATATTTAGACTCAAAATAGTAATGGTTTCTTAAGTATAGCTTAGTATATAGTATAGCACAGCATATATAGTATAGTGTAGTGTAGCATAGCATAGCTTGGTATATATAGGATAGTATAATGTTGGCATTTTCCCTTGCGGCTGTTCCTTATTTATATTCTCTCTAAATTTCAAAGCACCCAAAAGCAGTATGGATATCCTCCTAGTTTATTAATGCCATTTCCAAATTTTCAACTCTCTGCTCCAAATTAATAATCATGCTCCTTTAAGTCTGATACCATCCAGCTACCAACTTCTACACCATCTTATTACCCGCCCCTCCAGCAATTCGTCCTTTCCATTCAAAATCTTATACGTAGACCACAGCTTTCTAATCTTAAAATAGTTTCTTAATTCCACTGTAACTGCTTTTTGGACTCAGTCCTCCGAGCTTCACCACTTCCTCGAAGTATGACATTAGATAATTTACTGCTCTATGATTACAATGGAGATAGTCACAGTGCACACTTTGTGAAGTTATTGTGGAATCAAATAATGTAGTCGAAATCCTTCGTGCAATAGTTGGTGTATAATAAGCCTTCTAAAAATGTTACTTTCAGCGTTATGACCTCTAGCCCTTTGATCCGTATGTTACCATCTTAACACCACTTTTCTGTCTTCATTTCTTTATTTAGCTTAGATATCACCATATCTCCCTATCTTCAGTACCTCCCTGGTTCGAACCCTCAGGGCCCTTGTCCCTTTGTGCTTGCACGCCCTTGGACGGGCTGTAACCTGGAGCCATCCAGCAGGGGTCTCCGGTCCTTTTCTGTGATCATGATGCCGAGACTCCAACAAGCAGTCTATGCTTGGACTATGATAAATTCACAGACTCCTTCCGTAGCTTATAACTCAGACCTTAGTCCTCCTGTGCATCCCTATATAACACTCTTTTTTATTCTCTAAAAACAGATAGTTCAAAGCTGACACTTGTTTGAAGTCTCCTTCTAACCCCTGCCACATTCTCTCTCTCTGAGTGGCTTCCCCTCCTACTGCAGAGACAAAATCGGGCCCTTCGAGCAGTGAATTCCTAGGCCTCCTATCTCTGTACCTAAGGGCTTTCCTTTACCTCATTCCTCATCCCCTGGAAGGATTTTCTAAGAAGTATTGGTTGAACACAGGGAGCGCTTATTGCTATATAAGAAAAAAGAATGCTTCTCTCTTTGGATTTAAAGTTTGAGTGAACAAGTTAAAATAATTAAAAAATGAAAAATCAGCTTTGAAAACATTTGATCCTCACACAATAAGATGTTCCAGTCATATTCCCTGTTTATACATTGTTGCAATGCTTTAAATGGTAGAAAGTTATAATTCAAATGAAAAATTGAAATATAATATTGTTAATAAAAACTATTGAATATTAATTTTAGAAGTGTATATTTTCTTTCTGGTCCATAAAGACAACAAAATAATGAATATTCTCTCTCCCTGTGTATATATATGTATTCTATCCGACAGACACATGTGTATATAAGGTCTGTCCAGAAAGTATCCATCCATATACTATGAGACATAGAGACATTTATTGAAAAAGATACAAGAAACATTGTACACAGGACAATGACACCTCAGTCCCCTTCAAAGTAGGCACCTTGGGACCTCACACAGTTCTTGCAATCACCACACCTGCCCCATCCTATGTTCCTGAATCTCATCGGTGGTGTGAAATCTCTTCCCTTTCAAAGGTGATTTTAGTTTTGGGAAAAGCCAGAAGTCACAGGGAGCCAAATATGGCCTGTAGGGGGGCGGAGTCACCTGAGTGATTTGATGTTTCACCAAATAACTCTGCACGAGATGCGATGCATGAACAGGGCATTGTGATGATGAAGCTGCCAGTCACGAGTTACCCATAACTGCAGCCTTCTGAATCCGATAGTTTCTATGAAGGAATGTTCAAGCTTAACACAAAATTTGATGGATTTTCATTGCTCTACTCATTTATTTTGAATGCAATGGCCACACAGTACACATGCTCATTCAGTGGCATTTACCATCCCCACTGACTAGGACAGTGAGGGCATCATTGGTTCATGCATGTGCATTCCAGTCCACTCTCTTTGGCTACCAGGTTTCATCGGTGTCACAAAAACCACTCCCTTATATTAACAAGGCTGGATTTTCCCAGACAGACCTCTGGTGTATATACGCAGACATATATGTATGTAAACACAGAATGAACATACATATGCTACTTACATAAACTCACACACATACACATATATGTATGTATGTATATATGTGCATATATGTATGTGTGTATGTATATATATTCTTGGTTTTCTTCTGTTTATATAAATTTTAGATGCTAATGATTGACTATGCTACAGATATATGATTTCTAAATGTTTGTTACATAATGTGGTGATACATTCTCAGTGTGCTGCTTAATGCCCTTGAAAATCTCAGCCTTTCTGACAGAATATTCCACAGCAGTATTCTGAAAGGAAATACATATCTCAGATTTTCAAGGACAACCCACACTTCAAATCTCCTGACTCATTAGTTTTTCGATTATTGATTGGTTCAATAATCACTTACTGAATATCTGCTAGACCAAGCATGGTTCACTGGGGAAGTTAGGTCCAAAGGTAGATAAGAACAATGCAATTTTAGAAACAGAATTACTGGGGGAAACTGCAGAGGGAACAACTAATTCAGAGTGAAGTTATCTGGGGAAGCTTCACAGGGTCGTGTGTCCTAAACATTGGTTTGGAAACTCAGTCAATCAATAGATTACCCCATAGCTCCTTATTCTATCTTCCTTATTCCCAAATTGCGATCCCAGTTCATGTGGCTTCTCTGGGGAGGGCTGCCATTGTAAATGGCTCTGTCTAGCCTACCCCCCATCCTCTCTATGCTTTCTTTTATCTCTACAGTGAAATCCTAATTGGTTCCTGTCCATCTTCATTCATCTCCTATTAGCTGTGGTCAGCTTTGCTCTCTTAACTCTAAAGACACAGGGACATTTTCCTTTAGTCACAGAGGCTTAACCTCGCACCAGCGGGATAAAGATCTGGTCTGTTCTCTCAGACAATGTGCTGTGCAAAGGTCAATCACAATAAATCCTTAAACAACCCGCGCTGCCATTCCCCCAAATATCCTGCGCGGTTAGTGCTCGTGGCACGGTGGCAGGGAGAGTGACGTGATGGGACGCCAGGTCAGGAACGCAGGTCTGACGGCAGACTAGTTCGGTCTCAGAGACTAGTCTTGGCCCTTTACGCAGATGAGTTGTATATCCTTAGGGAGTCCTTTTCCCTCAGTTTACTCATTTGAGGTCTAAAATCTCTTCTCATGCTATTATTCCTAAAAAACAGCTAAACAAATTCCTCTTTTGTCAGAATCTGCATTTTCCTCACTGGAAACATTGTTATTTCCTATTGGTTTCTGAGATACCACACACATGTGGTTTTCTTCCTCACTAGTGGCACATTTTAAGGCTCCTGACTGGCTTCTTCTTGCATATCTGGTTCAAGAAATTGAGATGCTCCAGGGCCTTAACCTTATCATCTACTGTATTCCCATCTATGTACATATTCTCCCTCACTGCTCTCGCCCAGGTCCATGGCTCTAAACGCTGTCTTAGGCTGATGACCGACAGATTTATTTATCTAGCCCTGGCCTGTTCCCTAAATTCTAGATGGATGTATCCTGCTACCTATTCTACATCTGCGCTTAGTGTCCAGGGAGTATTTCAACCTCCGATGTCTCAGATGAGTCAGTCGTCTCCCGCCGCCCCACCCTGGCCTTTGCCAGCTCTGCTTCGCCCCCTTGTCACTGTAAATGACACCACAGCCATGTGGTTACTCATGCCAAAAACCTGGGTAAGAGGCGTGGATTTTCTTCTTTCCTTCCAACGCCACATTTAATCCATTCATAAACCCAGTTTCTCTAGTCCAAAATATACACCCATAATCCGGCCATCTTTACCCGCCTCTACCATGACCAGCCTTGTCCAAGCCACTCCATTCGCTCCCAGACGAGGCCACAGCCTCCTCGATGTTCCTCCTCTTCGGCACGACACTCAGTCATACTTCTAACATGGAAATTGGATTATTATACACCCCCTGCTAAAATACCTCCAGTGACTTCCCGCTGTAGCCAAGTAAAATTCAAACCTGCTATCAGAGCCTGCGGGGCCCCCATGGTCTGGCTCCTGCCTCCTCCTCCCTCCCTCTCCCAACTCTTTCCTTTGTTCACTACGCTCCAATTGTTGATTTTCTTTCACTGGACATACTAAGTGTTCCATCCTTAGAGACTTTGAATTTGTTCTTCCTACTGCTTGGAATTCTGCTCCCCAGGTCTTCAGACGGCTGCCACCTTCTCATTATTCAGGTTGCAACTCAAATGTAACCTTTTCAGAGAGATGCTTCTCAACACTCTAGGTAGCCCCCTCTCTGTCGTGCTCCCCCACATGACCTTATTTCAGCTTCAGCAGAGCACGTGGCAGTATCTGAAATTATCTGATCCCTTCCCACCACGTGTTTGCTGTCTGTTTCTGTCCACCAGGGTAGAAGTTTCTTGGGGCAAGTACTCCATCTGCTGTCTTCATGCTTATATCCTCAGTGTCTGGGTCAGTGCCTGGTCCCTGGGCGATGTCGTCAGTATTTGCTGATTGACTCACTGACCACTAGGTTCAACCAGCTCTTGCTGCTTTTCCTCTCTAGCGATGGGGTGAAAAATAAAAGTTTCCCTCAGAGGAGGGAATCCCTTTTATATGGTTCAACCTCTTTATCCTGAGGAAGGCGGGAATGGAATATAAGGTGAGATCTAAGAAGAATCTATGAGTACTTTGAAATATACTCACAGCTAATCATTTAATCAGATATTCCCTTATTTATCAGATATTTCTTAAGTATTAAAGGTATGTTGGACACCAAAGGTGGGGCAACAAAAGCAAATAAGTCAAGGTTCTACCTTTAAGGAGCTTACAGTTTGGTAAGGAAGGTGGACACTGTCTTAGTCAGCTTGGGCTACCACAACAAAGTATAACAAACTGGGTAGCTTAAACAACAAAAATTATTATTATTTTTTTATAGCCCTGGAAGCTGGAAGCCCAAGATTAGGAACCAGCATGGTTGGGGTCTCTCTATAGCCTGCAAATGGTCACTTTTTTGCTGTTTCCTCAGATGGCTTTTCCCCAGTGTGGACTCAGAAAGACAGAGATATCTCTGTCTTCCTGTAATGAGACCACTAATTCTGTGGGATTAGAACCCTACTCTAAATACATCATTTAATCTTAGTTATCTCCGAAAGACCCCGTCTCCAAATATAGTCACATTGGGGAGTAGAGTTTCAACATACGAATTTTGGGGGAACACAACTCAGTCCGCAGCAGACACATATGCAGGCCCTTGTAATGCACCAGCTGGAAACACAGGACCCGGGGAGCATAAGCAGGAGAAGGCAGTGTGAGCAGGGGTCAGCGGACCTGGCCCTCCCCAAAAGGAATCAGCATTTGGGTCAGTGATGCAAGCCTGGCAAATTGGTGTTTCTCATAAGCCTTGATTGTCTATACGATACAGGGGAGAAAGGGCCACCCCGCCAGTCACAGAAAGTCTCTCCCCCTGGAGTCAGCATTGTACTTGCTTGGATGAATCAAGTAGAGACTTAGCTGTTTCTGAGGTTTATTACTGCAGAGCTGAAACTTGGAGGAAGAAGTGGTCCTTTATTTCCCCTTAGGATCAATACGTTCTTTCAGGGGTCCCCCATGGTTTTCAGAACTCCACTAGTCTCATGCCTGTGTGATGCTCTCCAGCACCCAAGATAACTGTTGTTCTCTGGTTGTTGCTGAAATGTTCAGTGTGGCCCTTGTACTCATGGTATTCAATAGCAGTCAGAGGAAAGAGATCTGAAGGTCTACAGCCTGGAGATGACTACTTCTTCCGGCCAGGCTAAGCAAGGCCAAGTTTGTCTTCTTGGCTCCTCTTTTGAATAACTTGCATATTAGTAAAACGAAAATAGCTGACATCACTATGCTAGGCATTTGCCAGTATTGTCTCATGCAATATCTCACTTTACCCCTCACACCCACCCTGCAAAGAAAGTAATAATTGCTCCTGTTTTTCGATTCGCAGAAGATTCGCAGAAGAATGCTTAGGGTAGTAATGGCATGAGCCAACAGCAGCCTCTGAATCCGGACTCTGGCTATTATGGCATGTTGTCCTGGTGCCACATGCTGCCCCACTGTGCCCTGTCTGAAGCCAGGCACTCAACAACCACCCACGCACCTCTGGCCAGCTCCCTCTGTTAGCCGTGACCCTTCCTCTGTCTCTCTAGCACCGTGCGCTGCCTTCTCCAGTCTTTGTTCTGCTCAGGGCTTGGCAGTGTCTTTTCTGGTCCACCAGGTAGACAGAAGGCTCCCTGAAGCCACAGACGCCGTTTCATTTGTCTTGGTGTTCAATGCTTAAGAGGGAGGCAATAAATCTTTGTCCAATGAAATGTTAATGCTGTGTAACCTCTTAAAAGCTCATAAGCTTTGAGCTGGCCTTAAACATCCTCTAAAGCAAATGATGCACAAAATTCAGAGCAGTGAAGGGATTGGGGCAGGATCATCGGTTAGTACCATTGTTTGGAATAGAATTGATTCTCAGCCCAGTGTCCCTTCCACTCCATAACCCGACATCAGCCACACGTGGTTCTTCGGAGCATGTAACCTCAGCCTCAAAAGGGCCTCTTCTTAGTGTTTGAGAAGACAGGTATTTGGGGGCAAGGATCCTTTCAAATACCTTTCAATCAGGTACCCTGCACACGTACTCATTTTCTTCACTGTAGATACAAGTGTAAATTCTGAATGTCTGAAATAAACTATTTTTTCCTTTATATTTCATATGTTTTAAATTATAAGCCATGGTAATTTGGTAGTGGAAAGAATTACCAGCTCATTTATCAACTTAACTTTCTGTTGTGTTTTCCTGTCTTGCTGATGTACGATTTAAACACATCGAATGCTCTGAAATGAGTCTTACTACTAAGCTTATGAGAACTGTTATTCTGCTAAATGGGAGTAGAGTTTCTATTTTTGCCAATACTAAGTGAAAGAGTCAATATCGATAGAACCTTTTTAATAAATTCTGTGACACCGTGACTGGTGTGTCAGAGCTGACGTTACTGAGCCACGGCTAAGGTTTTTCAAAATATGATTTGACCTACCTTGAACAATTCGTAGATGACATCAAAGGATCATTATAATAATTAAATTTTAGACCCGGAGTGATGCTGAGAGGTCTGGTCCAACTCATTTATTTTATAAAAGGGAAAATCTAAAGAGGACCCAGGTGATACTCCCATGATTCCCCACCCCATTTCTCAGTCACCTTGAAGCCGTGGCCCGCGAACCACTCAGCGATGTGCTACGAAAGGGCCTGAGGAGTCGATGCCATTAGCTTAATGATGTCACATCATGTCATCATTATTGCGGATTCCATCGACTCTTACCCGTGGGACTTAAATTCCCAGCCTTCCTGGTACCACTAGGGTGAATCTCTCCGGTTTTGCCTGTCCTTATTATCTGCTTTAACTACTGAACCCACGAATCTTTGCAGATTACCAGCTGCTCAGGCCTGGCTTTGCTTCAAATCACCAGCTAGTGGAATTTTATTCTGCTTCTGGCCACTTTCCTCCAGATTTATGTACTGGTTTGGACTATTCAGTCCTTTGTGTCTGCATTCACCCTTCAGTGCAGCAAATTCTGGTTTTGCTGAAATATTCTGACATCGTCTCATGCCTCTGCTTTGTGTGTGGTTTTTTTTCCAGATAGGTGGTCCTAGTGTGTGCTGACCTTTCTCACAAGCACAATCTCTGTGTGGGGCCTTGAGTAACTTTCCCAAGGTCCCCCCAACCCCTCTCTAGCAGAGCTGAGACTAGAATCACTGTGTCTTGCCTCCCACCCAGATCCCTGTTGTTTGCAGCACATCACCCACTCTCATTAGGCAGGAATTGCTAAGACCGGAAAGGGTGCTATCACTTCTCCAATAAAAATGGTTCAGGTCTCAATTTTGTGGAACAGAACACATTGCTAATACATATTAGGCTATAAATAATTCCTTCAAGGCTTTGCTGGTATTCCAAAAGGTCCATGATGCATTGGAAATGAATAAACAGCAGGGGATATATAATCAAATGCCTCTGCTGAAAAATGCACAGCATAGACTTAAAAGGAGCTTAAGCAACAAAAAGGCTTGTCTGAGAATGCCACTGAAATATAAACAGATCTGTCTTAACATCTTTGTGCCTGTTTGCATACAGATTATATTAGGTACTATAGTTGCAGAATTATAACCTATCAAGGCCATTTGTAATGAGATGACTCAAATAGAAGCAATAGAAACCCAAGTGGCTAAATAAAAAACTTAATAAAATCTGTAAACAAGTGGTTGGAAGTGAGGAATCGTTGGTGGGATAGTTTATGTTATAATAATGTACGATAGATTTCATATTGGGAGCATCTCAAAATCTGAAATCAGTCTGTCTCCCTTTGATCAAAATTCTGGCTTTGCTGTTCAATGGGATTTCTAGATATTATAGGAAGACTCCTGAGCTACAAAAATATTCTCTAACAGAGGAGGAAGAATGATGTTCATCAGGTAGCAGACTGCCCGGCTCTGGGCAGGAAAGACCTCGCTTTGTCCTGGCTCTGTGCCCGCGGCCATCGGCCCAGCCTTACTCTGGGGAAGCCTGGAGAAGAAGGGAGCTTGCTGAGAAGTTTCCCGTCAACCTTTGCTCCACTGCCAACTCTCTTCTTGCTCTAAACATGCAGACTTTTATTTTTCACTTTAAAGTTCGCCTCTGCCATGACCCTTCAGGATCAATAGTGGCAGAGGTGAGATAATCACAAGATGGGTACCAGGGCCCCTGCCCAGCGGCAAACTGTAGCCGGCTGCATTCCTAAGTGAGCTGAGACGCTTTCATATCTTAGGAGCTCTCAGACCTCTATACAGTTAGCGAGAACAATCTAGATGTATATTTTGTGTCCAATACTCTCCCCACAGTGGGGTTTTGTTTCGCCGATGGCTTATCAACATCTATGGAGCCAGATGTTTCCACTGCGCATTTTCCCGTGAGTAAGTGATTCACTCCGAGAAGTGGATGGTCACTGGTAGTAGGCTGTGCTTCAGTTTTCAGAAAGACATGCTTGACCCACCATGAAAGGACACGCACTTGGGCTGTTTGTAGTGGTTGTGGTTTCCATTGATCCCCCCACCCTCTTACCAGGTTGGGCTTCTTCACTTCCATGTCTGTGATTTTAACATCAGCAACGGTGAGCCAATGCTCAGAAATACGTGAGATGAAAATGCTGCTGGGAAGCATTCTCAGATAGCGCTGTCTCCAGGTCCCTGCATCTCTCTGGTACCAGCCCACTTGGACCTCGCTCCCTATTGGCTACACAATCTCCCCCTTCTGTTACACCAGTGACAGAGAAAAAGTTTCCATTGCTGCTTCTCTCCTTTGCTTGCCCATTCTTGCTGACCCCACCTGGGCTCACGGCCTCCCCATCAGTGCCTGCCTTACGGGTGCCTCTGTGAGCCCTGCTTGATTCCAGCCTGAATCCCGCCCAACACTGAAGGTGTCAAGTGTGTTCCACCTGTGGAGGGAAGTCCACATTATTTGTACTTTTATTATTGTTATTTTTACCTTTCGTCTTTTACCTCCAGACATCTTCCTGAATTAGGAAGACAATGGAGAATTTGAATGGCACATAAGGCCAAGTCTACTTGGGACCAACCCCTGTGGTGGTGGTCTGGCCATATTACCCCCATTCGCACTGTAGCCACCAGCATCTTTTTGTCTGAGGGTTTTCCCTGGTCACCAGAGCCCACGTTGCCGTCCCTGTGGGAGGCCGGAAGCATCAGAGAATTAATGCTCTGCTCCATCATCCCCCAGCAACCTCCCCTCAGTGACTGACCTGGAGTGGGATTTCTCCGTGACACTGCACGCTCACTCCTGGAGAACCCGGTGGGACTCAGCCTTATTCATAAAGCTCACTTGCTGGAACACGAACCTATCTATAATGACTTTCCTTACCTAATTTCTCCACCCCCTCATTCCTGTTTCCTGAAACTGCCTCCAGAATAAACCTCTTGAACTCAATTTCTTGAATCAGTCAAACCTGGAGGAAGTCAAACTAAGAAGCTAATCAAGCAGTAATAGTGAGTAAGGACATGGGTCGGAAGCTGTGTTGTTCCAAGTGGGCTCAGTGAGCCAGACCCTTCTCCTCCTCTTCCCCCCATCTTTAGTGACCTCTAAACCATGTCATTTTTTTTCTAGTTTCAAGAAAAATGTAATATGCCTGATAAAAATGATCACACAGTTTTGATTTTTACGTTAAACAAATGAGTTGGTAGCTTGGATTTAAAAACATTAAAGGACAATTATAAACCCTGTACTAAGTAGTATCTGATTTTCTGTCAACTGCCCCCTCCTAAGAGATATTTAAACCATGGTCTCATTTTTAAAATCTGGGGCATCAGATAGACACTATGAAAAATACTTGGTGTCAGGAAGCATTATTTATACCTGCTTTTCCCCCAGACCCTCTGACAGATTGTTTGTGAACATTTAGGCTGTGAGAGAAGAAATATAGAAGATAAATACCAGTGGTTCCTGCAGGACTCTTCGTTACAAAGGAAAACATTGCCTCGTATGCCTTTGTCCTGGATACCCTGGGTCAGAGAATTTATTTCTTTTCATTTTAATTAGACTTATATTTAACAAAATCTCCAAATAGTGAATCTGAAAAGTCATATGAAGATAGATGCCGCTCTTCCTAATGGTTGTTAGGCCTCTCAAAACACACAGAGATAGTAGAAGCCCAGTGTCTGTGCGTTGCTGTGGGAAAGCAACGGGGATTCTCCTCCGAACGTCCAGCCTGTCTCGATCATACCCTCTAAAGGTGGAGAGTGGGTAGAATTTGAGAGAATATTCCAGCGGCCTTATTTGTGCCATGTGCCTCATTTGTTTTCTGTTCAATCTCACAATTATCTACAGCAAAAATGTCTATGGGAGGACAGCTTCCTTTTTTTATAATCCTCACCCGACGACATGCTTATTGATTTTAGAGAGGGGGGAAGGGAAGGAGAAAGAGAGGGAGAGAAACATCTCTGTGAGAGAGAAACATTGATCAGCTGCTTCTTGTACGCATCCCAGTTGGACCAGGGACCAAACCTGCAACTTAGACATGTGCCCTGACTGGAAATCGAATCTACAACCTTCCAGTTTATGAGCCATCACTTCCACCAACTAAGCCACACTGGCCAGGGCGACAAGTTCCTTTTAGAAAAGACAAAATGTTTGGCTGACCTCGGGCTTCCTCGGTGAATTACATGTTCAGGAAGCAGTTTGTATTTGTGCGTATAGAGTTAGTTCATGGTACAGCATCTTGCCCTTAGTGATACAATCTTTCGTTGCTTGGCTTTTCTTCTGAATTATACTGTAAGCTTAGTGACAGTGTGTAGGAACCCTGCTTCCACTTTAAGCATCCCACATTCTATATCCTATGCTGTTTACTTAACTAAGGCTTCGACACAATAATGGGTGTTTCACAGATATTTGCTCCAACTATATTCAACCAATCATAATTTTCCATTTCATTTTAGTTTTATGTACATTTTATAATTCCTAGACCCCAAATGATGGTGTTTCTTGGGGTAGTTATCCAGTATTCTGTGACAACACTTGGAATGTATCCTTCCTTAGAAGCTGCCACTGCTACCAAATTCCTGGATAACATTTAGGTTAAACTGTTGGAAATAACCAGTATTCAAACTTTGGTATGTATTTGATTCATCCTGTCCAAAGTGCACATGCCTAGACCCTAGCCCTGGGGATTCTGGGGATTCTGGTCCACGAGTCTGGAATGGAACTCTGAAATGTGTATTTTCCAGAAAATTCTTTGTGTACATCAAGGCTTTACCACTACTGCCCAAAGATCTTGCATTACCTTTCTCTAAATTCTAGTATAAGAAAAATCCATGTGGGACAACTCTATGTACTTTTTAAATTTTTATAAAATATATACATGATATAAAGGATATGATCCATTACATTATTTTATGACCCTGTGTAAAGTTCTTCATGACACCATGACAAATTCCTCCCAAAGCTCAGGACCTAGTAACAGCTAAGATATTTTTTTCTTGATAAATTTATTTCCAATTATTATTCACATGTGAGATCTATTATGTTTTCTTCTACGTTCTGGCTCCTAAAATATGTAAAGCAAGCTTTTGTAAAATCACAGCAGCATTCTCCCAATAGGCTTTTAAACTATAAATATTTATTTTATTTTATTTTATTTTATTTTAATATTGATGCACAAAAAGGAAAAGGAACCAAAGATTCTTACCTTTTGTAAAGAGACTTTTATTTAAAGTTTTATAAAATTATTTTTAGGTGTTTTCTTAGTCCTGAGTTTCCTTGAAAAGTAGAACTTGAGGCAAGATTTAAACGTCGATTCTGTAATAGCATAAAAAATAAAATATATATTTTTAAATAAACTGTTCTTTTTCAAAAAAATTTTATTTATTTTATTTTTTTAGACAGAGAGGAAGGGAGAGAGAAAGGGAGGGAGAGAAACATCTATGTGTCATTGCCTTTCGCTCACCCCCTACCGGGGACCTGGCCCGCAACCCAGGCATGTGCCCTGACTGGGGAATCAAACCCACAACCCTTTGGTTCATAGGCTGACGCTCAATACACTGAGCTACACCAGCCAGGGCTAACATATTTTTTTAAATAAAAAAATGAAAATAAATAAAATCTTTTACTAAATAAACAAATAAATAAATGGTAAAAAATGTTGATTCTTTGTTTGCTAGGTGCAAACAGAGGGTAGCCTAAGTGAGGAAAAATGGGGTGGGGGGTGCAAGGAAAAATATGAAGTAATAAAAAGTGATACATTACTATGCGGGCTGCTGCTTCATTATGAGCTGTGAAGAGACACAGAAGGTCACTCAGCAGGGTCTGTCTCACAGCATGTTGACTGCTTCTGGACTGCCTGTATCGAGGAGACCCACCTTAAATGAGCCCGTTAGAGGGAGGAACAGGGAAAGTCCTTTGTCCAGAATCATCCCGCATCTGCTTTTCTTTGGGCCAACACTGGCCGCATGGAAAAGCCAACTTTCCTGTTCTTCCAGGTTGTATCGTCCCAGTCCTGTGGAGGTTGCTTGGGATGTCAGATCTCATACCCCACAGAGTACTGTTTCATCCGAGCCTAGAAATGGCTGAAAGAAGCAGTGACTCTGCCCACGCCTGGCCTAGAACTCTCAGGAAGGCCAAATGACTTACTGGCTCCTGGTGGTGACATCTAGTCCAGGAAGCTGGCCAGCTGAGGAAATCCAAGATGACAGATAAGATTTGCATTTAATACATGAGTAGATAAGAAAGCAGGGAGCAAGTTAAAGGCGTGGGATGGGAAGAAGGTAGAAGGGAATGAAAATTCAAAGCTAAGTGGAGTAGTAAATGTAGGAACATTGGGAAGAGGGCAAAGCTAATTTAACCAATTTAAAGTGGCAGGAAAGGAATTTCTAGCTCAGAGCATGCTTAGGTTGAAATACATTAACGGGAACATAGGGAATAAGAGAAACATGTTTATGGGGAGGTAAGAGGATCGAGCAGATTGAGGGAGTGAAGACACTTTTGGACATGACGTTTAAGGTGGCTGCAGGTCACTCAGGTGCACAGGCCAGTCAGCCATTGGATGTGTGAGTGTGGCGCTTAGGGGTAAAGCCAGGACCGGGCATGTGGACTTCACCCCCACAGCCTGGAGAGAGTGGATAAGATTGGTAATAAGATAAAAGCAGGGAGAAAAGTGGACCAAGCATGAAAACTAGAGAAATATCAATTTATAAGGAATGAATATTGTCTGGGCATGGGAAGAGGTGGCAATAAGGGAAACAGAATTGCCAGAAATATGGAATTAGAAATTTTCTATAGGAGTCACTAGTAACTACTTTGGCACAGAATATGCAGTTCCTGCCCACTATTTGTATTGACACCCAAATGAGTCTTTAGGTCTGTAATATTGCCCAGAGCAGTAAGGACTATCATTTAGCATGTGCATAGTCATGAAAGAAAGAAAAAGAGATTATGAATGAGAATTTATTGAGTACCCATAATGTGCCAGGAACTGTGCCAAGAACTTTGCATGTATGAGAGTTCATTCCTTCATGATGACCCTGTTAAGTGAAAGGCATTATCTTTGTTCCTGGGCCTCAGTGCTTTATGGCTGTGAGTAATGGTGCTGGGAGTGGAGTCTTGGGTTTGTTTGAACTGAGAACCCAGGCACTTCCCTTATATTGGCCTGCCTCTGCCTTTCAACCTTGACAATGGGGTCTGCCCATAAAAATTCCTGCTGGAAAATTAGCTCACTATACAGCAGGGAGAGTTCCAGACTCTATTTCTTCTAGTTTAGTGCTGCACTTAAGCAGCTTGTGTGCAAAATTAAATTATATGATAGTAAAATTTTGTTTTTAACTCTTTTGAGAAACCATTTAAACATTTGAAACTTTTACTTTTTATCTTTATCCACCTTCCTCACTAGTACTGAGTATAATGAACCTCATACAAATATTTCCTCCAGAAGGAAACCCTACATTGATATGTTGTAGGACAGGATAATGTTTTCCTAAATGTGATTAGATGCCCCAGACAGCAAGTCTGGGTGAATTCCAGAGATCAGATAAATCCCATGAATAATATATAAAAATTCTAGGCAGACACAATTAATGACGACACATTGATGTAGTTTTAAATGGACCACAACCCAAATAATGCTGTAGCTGACACGCTGGGCTTGTATTTTTGCCTTGAATAGTTTTTCAACATTTGAACGGAGTATTTATGCTTTTATGCTAAAATAAAAGAGCACAATCAAATAAGCTATTACATGGTCCATTAAAACTACTTTTAAGTGACTCTCTATAACAAAAGATTGCACAACTTTTGCATTTGCAGAAGCAACTTCTCAATCAAGCACAGACCACTGTTCTCAGAGCTCAAAGAAAAGGCAGATGCCACCTTGGGTCATTTTGTAAATGGTAATTGTATGTTTTTCTATGAAGTGATAAAGGGAAATTGCCGTAACGGCCATCACACGCATAAGCTATGACTTGCGAAAAATAATGCAAAAGGGTAAATCTGGTTATTCAGTTTGAGAAAAGGAGAAAGTTTACTCTAGGTTCACACACAGCCTGCTTTCTCTGTTGCACACTTCTTATCACCCCTTTCTACTGTTTATAGAGCCTGCAAATCTGAATCGAAGACAAACCGAAAGATTCAAAAGTGCATAGAGCGTCATCTCTTTCTTATTTACAGTCTCAAGGAAAACATGGAAAATGTACAAACATCAAATTCTTATTTCTTTGTGAAATCCAGTTACTTTTCCCAAGCAGAAAAGAGAGCAGAATTAAATTATATTCATGCCATTTATGAAAGAAATTGTTCCTGCTTTCATCCAAATGAGGCAGACGACTCATTTTGCCTTAAGTGCTTCAACTGGCAATCAAGCTTTCAGACAGATGCAATGAAAAAATGTATGTGATTTGGTGGATCTTCCACTTGATGAGAATATTTCTGTGTGATTTGCTTTGGATATCTCCTCATGGGATGAATTTTGGCCCTGAATAGCTGCCTCACACAACCCAATTTTGCATTATAATAGTGTCTACCTAAGATGTGATGTGCTTACCAAGGTCTGCCTGTTTGATCTAAGAGAAAATATAAGCATATACCCAGACATTCTTTGTGCATGTGAAAAATAGTTTTGGTATTCTTTAAGCTTATTCTTGTGTGTTTCTGTGGATAATTTTCAGTTGCTTAGATCTATTGAAGCATTCGAAGCTCTGGATTCAATAATCAGTGGGGATTTATTGATAGATTCTTTGTAGTTTTGTTCGTTTTCAAGGATTGGCATTATTGGAAAATACTTTTATTTGTTGTTATTCTTTAAGCAAACTACATGGTTCACCAATTGGAAACTGTTAAAATTCCAGTGCATTAATTACTCTTCCAACAATGTAAAGGTTAGAGATGCTGCCTTACCTTGGAACTTGCTATGTCAGGGTAGAAAGAAGGGACAAGGACTTAGATCTGGCCTCTGACACAGCACCTTCTGTGACCTGCGTCCCCTCTGAATTGGGGCTCAGTGGGGTCAGCTAGAACATGGAGTGTCTCCGTAAAGATAGCTGAATGAACCGGACGGGCTTGAAATGTGAGGAAAGCCAAGTTCCACAGCTATAAGAAAAATTTGGAGGGGTGGCAGACCACTGGGCCTTGAATCAATTATCTATCAAGGAATCCAGAAAGTAAGAGTTGGTAAGAAGAAAAGTAAAGAAGAATCCAGAGAACAATCTGACTTTGCTGTTTTGTCAATGTGTGTGGGGTTTGACTAAGTTCAAAGGTCTGACAATAGGTCATACTGGCCAATAGTAGGAGCCTGGCCTGCATCCTCCCACACTTACGCACACGCTTAATCATACAGCTGTTTAGTGAGCAGCTCTATGAGCAGGATTCTTTGCGGGTGCTGGGGTAGATAAAAGGATGATTGTCCTAAGATGCCTTTGTTTCTGCAAAGTAACTTTTGCTTTAGATGGGGAGAAACTAACTTATGAAAAATTAAATTATACCAGTTTAAATAGTCTGGGACAAGAGAAGAACTCTGCGTGACTAGTAGAGATGATCACTGTCCAATGAATCCAGAGGATGACTTGGGCACTAATGCATTGCGTGGAAGGACAGACAGAAGAAGGGATTGGTGGTGGGAATTAAAGACTCAGTTGGACTGAGTGATAGGGACCCCATCTCCCACGACAGCTTCTCCTCCTTGTGTAGCCCATGCTTAAACAATCACCATCCTCATACATCTTCCTCCCAGGTGTCTTCAACTCACTCTCCCACCTGCCTCTAGGCACAGCCCTTGGAGAGGAAGCCACACCTAGGGCACCACCCTGCCACATACTTTCTCAGCTCCTTGCAGAGACCGACCCTTAGGTTCAGAGCAAGCTGACATTTCCCTAAGATGGTGTGTTGTCATGTAAGGTGTCTTTTTTTCACCAAAGAGAAGACAATCTTAGCTCTTTTAATAGAGAAGTCCCCTTATACTATGAAAGCCCTTATTTGATGAAGTTTTTCAGTTTCACCTTGGAAATTTAGTTCTTCACCTTCCTGAAAGTCAGTGTAGAAAGCATTTAAATCTATACATGTAGGTGTATATGTGTATGTATGTGTATGAGTACATGCTTACATATATGCAAGTGAGTGCACATATTTGTGTATATATTAGACAGAGTTCTACTGATTAACCAGAAGTGAATACCTACTATGTGCCAGACTCTATGTTGGAAATACATAAATGAATCAGACATTTTCTGTTCTCCAGGGCCATAACCAAATAGTACAGGAGACCAGAATGTTAGAAGATTAAAGTACAATGGGAATAAAAGAGGGGAAAGATAAAAGAAATTGCAATGAGTGAATCTGGGACCCTAAGAATTCATTTTAGAAATATTTCAGAATAGAGGTCAATGTCAGACATTTGTAAAAGTGCAGAAAATCCCAAATTTAATAAAACTTTTGATTTGACTGTGTCTACTTATGTTATTGAATTCACTAGTTTTCAGTCAAATTTTCCCAAAATTTTAACTATTGACTAAAGATCAGTCATTTGTATTGGCTGATCAGGAAAAATCCTGTAGCAATTCACATGCCTGGTGATAGTTATACCTTGAAGCCATCAGTTGGAACATCAGAGCATCAGAGTATGGAACATTTTGTAGCTCTCGGGATTTTATCTGACTGGACTGTAGGCCTAATATTTTATTAATTTTCCTATATGTGTTCACATAGAATTTCAAAATAAATTTACTATTTGTACATTGTGCATTACTTTCATGTTCAAAATAAGCATATAAAAACTCAAAAATTAGCATATTCAAAACTGAATTGCATGTATTCTTTTTTTAAAATCTATGTGTTAACCCTATATCATAGTACTCAGGGAGTTTGGAAAATACACATACTCTTTGTCTCTTCAAATTCTTCCTTTTGGAGAGACACATTAGAATTTTGGAGCGGGAAGAGAGGCACTGTGCTTACTTTTGAAACCGTCCCTCCCCCATCTACAAATACTGGTTTTAAATAGCCATGAAATGCAAATAATAAATAGTTCAATGAAATTTCCCATTCAGGTAACCAAAAAGGAAAGCCATTTGGAGATTTCTCTAAAGATTAAATGTTTCTTTAGAGCTCAGCTTCCTTGTATTACCTTTTAATAATTATTCATTCCATTTGTTCATTCATTTATCCATTCGTATGTTCACTGAGTACCTCTATGTGTCAGGCGCTTTCTCTGAGCTTGATTAGCAGAAAGACAAAAATATGTGCCATTCTGAATGTTAGATTTTAATGCAGCATTTTAGAAAATTGTTTTTAAAAGTAAAATCTATACCGTGTTAGGTGCTAAGTGCTATGAGGAAAGATGAGAGAAAAAACAGACGGAGAGTGGGATAAGTAGGTTTACATCTAACTAGAGCAGTCAAGAAAGGCCTAACCGAGACGGTGACATTTGAATGAAGATCTAAAGGAGCTGAGGACAAGCCATGCGCAGAGCTGAGGCTGAGCAGACAATGGGAAGAGCAGGACAAGCCCTTAGGCAGGAATGTGAAAGGGGAGAGTGGAGGGAGGTGAGGCTATGGGAGAGGTCCAGCCAGTGTGACAGTTCGAGGCCGCTGTGATGACTCTGGCTTTTAATCAGAGTGTGATGGGAAGCTATTGGACTGCAATGTTAATAGGATCACTGACTGCTGTGTTGAGAATTGTCTAAAGAGGGGGACGAAGAGCAGAAGCAAGGAGACAGGTGTAGAGACCAATTGCAATCATTCAGATGGCAAATTAGGAGGGTTTAGACTAGGGCGGTAGCCCCAGAGGTGCTTAGTGATCACAAGGACCCTAGAGAACCAACGGTATTGTTAACAGAGGCTGTTAAGGAAGAAAGAAATACCAGGTCTTCAGGTGGATACTTGAGTGTGCATCTTAAGAATAAAAATGATACAATTACATGTCTTCCAATATACCTTTCTGCATTTTCCTTTTTATCTAATTTACTTAGGTAATTAACTTAGCTAATTACCTATTCAATAGCTTCAATCGCCCAATTTAAAAAGCAAAGTAGGGAAAATACATTGAAATTTACTGTATCAACAGCTTTCTAAGAAGCAGTTCATGAAATGTCATATCTTCCATGTTTTCAAAAATTTTTTAAAAATAAAGAATAGAGATAATTTTCAATTCAACTCTATGCCAAGCGAATATATAGGATGATTAGTTTATAAGGAAACATTTGACCTGTCAAAAAAAATGTGTATAAATAGCATCTGCGGAGAAGGCATCTTGCCAGAAATATTTGAATATGCCTCAGGATGCTAAAAAAGAGAACTTTTTCTAGAATGCTAAATTATTATGAAATCTCCCACTTATGAGTTAGGTCTTTATTTTTTTTTCCAAGCAGAGGATTATCACGATTAAAAATAAGAATGGCAGTTTATATTTATTGAGCCGCTTTTGGTTTTTTTTCTAAACTGTTCACCTATATCAGTGATTTTCAACCTCTTCATCTCATGGCAGGCAAAAGCTAATTACTGAAATTCTGCAGCATACCAAAAAGTATATTTTTTACCAATCTGACCAAAAAAATAGGCATAATTTTGATTCATTCACACCAGACGGCTATTGTTGTGTTGGCTGGTGCCATTGTTTTAAATCTGACAATCTTAGGGAAAAGAGGTGAGTGGCCTGACTAAATAGTGAGGTATTCCATGCTTTAAAAATTCTTGCGGCACACCGGTTGAAAATTGCTGACCTATATTGACTCTTCTAATTTTCATATAAAATCTCTGAGGAAGGTGCAATTGTTATCCCCATTTTATAGATTAGCAAATGGAGACACCTAAGGTTTAATAACAAGGGTAGATCGAAAGACGACAACATATGGAGTTCCATCTCATGAAAATGATCGGTACTTCATTCTTTCATGTCCTTTGATTTCCATACTCTCAGGCCCCAATATATTTGAGAATTATTGAGTCACAGTCATTTTCTAGGTTTTGTATAACTTTATTTTTTCTGAAATCAACAGTTTCTCTTATCTGTAACTTGTGAATTCTGCTATTCTCCCCCGCATTGTAAATCCCACAAGATCAGGCACATTTCTGTAAATAGGTAAGATGCTATGATAATGGTAAATAGGGAAGTCCTCCATGTCCCAGGGGAAAGTCACTTATGCAAGTCACTGTGAGGCTCCATGTGCCAGGGTGTCTGTGTCGGGCTGGCCAGGGGAAGGCAGAACAGGAAGCTATGCGGCGCTGGTGATGATGGGAAGGCTCCTGTCTACATGAAGCTCTCTCTGACCCATCTGGTCGAGCCTGAAATTCCACCTTCAAAGTGTTTTCCTTCTAGCCTTGGAACTTTTTTCGCTCCACATATCCCTATTAAAAGGCCAATGCTGCAGGGAAGCAGCAGATATCCATGACTTAACACAGCGTTTGGCTGGCTGTCCGCTAAAAGCAAGATAAAGACCTGCCATATGAGATGGATAAATCTACCAACCCGGAAGAGAGATTAACAAAAGAAACACAAGGACACTAAAGATCAGAGTCATGTGCCTAATGGCCTTCCTGTGTGTGAATGACAGAAAAAAAAGAAGAGGGAAAGGGTACAATCTCATTTATAAAACGATTTAAAGGAGATATTGACAATTACAGCTTTATTGCTATTCATATTTCACCTTTGAATCCTTAGATGAGGTCTCTTGAAAATTGCCACCAAGGCTTCTTCTCCCTCCTGGGGCCTTTTGATTGACCAGGCAGCTGGTGCAGCTCCAGAGCAAGGGTTGCCGAAGATGTATTTGGGCTTCTAGCGATGACTAAAAGGACTGACAATCACTGTGTCCTCACCTAATACAGCTAAAAAGCCAATACCACAATTTTTTGGCAGCTGTGCATCTATCATGGTTACTGACAGTTCTCTAAGTAAATCACGGCAGCTTGTGATCCCAAGCCCTTGAGAAAAAAAAAAAGAAAAAGAAAATGAGAGATGGCCTGAGAGAGATTCCACTGCAGGGCAGAGACAGAGGGGAAGAGAAATGCCTCTATCCTGTCCTGCACTCTGCTCTCTGCCAAGCCTAGGGAGTAACAAGCGACTCTTGGAGCCTGAATTTAACCCACTGTTTAACTTGATGCCATCATCCACAAAATCATGGTCAGAGTGAGAGAGGTCAATGAGAAGCTAGGAAAAGTCCTTGGCAAGTGGAATAGGAAAGCTGAGACAGGTAGCTGAACACAATGGCCGAGTGCCTGGCAGGGGGCAAAACTGCGAACACAAGGACCTCGCCCCAGGGTAACCTCTCCTCCCTGGAGACGACATCCAGGCCTCAGCTGTGCTTCAGCTCCAGGCCCAGAAAAGCAGCAAATCCAGGTGGGCAATGCGAGAACCAACTACAGACCCCCTGCCCTGTCACTGGCCAATCAGTGGAGACCACAACCCTGAAAGGTACACCTGGAGAACTGATGAATGTTCTCCTGAACCCTCCTCTGAGACCTCCCCCGGGATTCCCACCTGTAGGAGTGACACAGAAGCCCCAGGACAAAGGACCGAGTAGACGCACTGTCTCTTTGAGAAGCATCCCTCGTCATTTCCTTTTCCTTCTCCCCCAAACACCGCACACTTCTTTCTTCCCAAGCACATGTCTCCTAAACTCAAATGCAATGAGCAACTGGCAGCTTGTCCCAGGCTAATTTCCTGAATGTAACTGTCCCCAAAGCCCCCTCTTCTCTGACTTCCCAGTGAGCCAAGGCAGCCCAGCCTGCGCTCTCCTGCTGCTTCCTCCGAGCTAAGCCCCTCCTTGTTTCACTGTCCCCAGGCTTAAGAAACGGATCCTCGTGGACACCTAGACTCATGCTGTGAGATCTTTCCTACACGAGGTCAAGAACCCACGCACTACAGCTGGCCCAAGCAGACCCCGTCAGGGCCTGGCCCCATCCACTGACAAGAGTACAGTCTACTCAGTGCAGAAAACGAACTGTAATCAAAAGTTGTGTTTTAGGAAAACACAAATTTTATTAAAACGCTTCACATTAAAACAAAATAAAACGAAACAAACACACGCCTTGCTATGCTGTTAGTTGCCTAAAGCCACTGAGATCTATGGCACTCCCATCGGGCCCAAAGGAAAGAGCACATTTTATGTTCTGGAATTTTCATTTGTATCACATCAGCACCCAGACCAGGGAGAAGCTCTTTTGCCCATATGTTGTTATTTAATATATGGTTAAAAACCACTTGAGTACAGTTTAAATAATAAATTGCTTCAGAGTATATTTATTTGTTTGTTTTCTTAACATTCGGTTTGAGTCACAAAAGGAAAAACAAAAAACTGTTCAACTTTTGGTTGTTTGCAGTTTGCTAACAGCAATCACATTAATAGTGATAACCTCCAAAGCCGAGCTCAAGGTCGCTTAGGGGCTGATTTTGCTCAAAGAATGACATCTATTCTCTGCCACATAAAACACATCTAAGCCTTCTTCCCATAAAGCAGCTCTTTAAATATTTAGCATGAGCTACTCTGTCCCTTCTGAATCTTCACAGTGGGGTAACAATTTTCCAGTCCTTTCTTGGGTCAGGCATCCAACATGGCTAAAATTGTCTTTTAATTACTGAGAATAAATTTATTTTATAGCTTTAGGTTTTGTTTGGAAATAGCTTTTGAAGATGCAAAGCCATTTGCTTCCTGATTCCATTTTCAAGGCTTTGCATTTATACTATTTAAATAGAGACAGGATTGTCTTAGAAAAATGTGTGTACTTTAATTGACTGCTTGGTACCCTGCGGTCTATGCCTGCAAGCTGTGGAATGAATCCAGAAGGTTTAGCATTCAAATATCCTGTACATTGTAATGGCTTCGGTATGAGTAGTGCAGACTCTTCTTAAACTGGGACTGCAGCAAACCCTGATCTTAGTGAAGCTTCCTTAGATTGGACTCACAGGGCAGAGACATTCCACAGAGCAAGTCTAAGACTGAGCATACAACGCGCATCAGGTTATCCTTAGGATGTGTAACATGACAAAAAGCAGTGGTTTCCAAACTCTACCCCACAGAGCCCAAGGTCCCTCACTTGGGGTTCCCTAAGTACTATGCTTGGAGCCCCACGTGAAACTGACTGGCGTCCGGGACCTCTAACTCCCATTCTGTGCTTTATCTGTTTTACATATTAGATTCAAATTAAGGTTTTTTAAAAATGTAATTCTTTCTTTTCTTTACTCCTTTTTTTCCCTTTAAAAACTCTAGTGGAATTATTAAGGTCATTAGCTTTTCCATTTGGAAGTTCTATGATTTTAATGTTTTCGAACCATAGTTTTCTCATCTGTAAAATGGGATACTGATGTTCATAAGGTGGTTTTGAGGATTAAGTGGAATAATAATGATTTCTTCATATTTCTAGGAAAGCTTTCTTCTCTCCTTAACACCACCTCCATCAGTTAGAGGAGCACAACCACCATAATGTACATTCCATAGAGCAAAACAGAGCAAACTTTTTGAACCTTTGACAATTCAGTATGAAGTCACTGTTAGCCATGACACTTATGTCAAGTGCTTTGGCAAGACTGAGGTAACGGGGTATAACAGGAATGCCCTTAGGAGGGATTCAGAAAGCCCCAGACCACAAGTCTGGACACTGGATACAGACTCCATCAGGACTGATATGAGTGGGAGCTCTGCCTCTGGTGGGCTATAAGAACTCAGGGCTCCCACCACCCAACTCTCCAGCTTGACCGTACCCCAGGTCAACTTCGGGGTCTGCCAGGTTTTCATGCCTCTGATGCAGGCGGCCACTGTAGCACCTGGCTTGAGACCGACACCTGCCTCTCTACCTGTGGGTGCCGCCAGCCAGGGACCAGGACTTTGTGTGGGAGGCTAGCTCGGCTCGCTTCTATGGTGTAAGCTTCCCGTCTCTGTCTGTAACCTGCACATGACTCTACTGGTTTTTGGGGGAGGTCTCCTCTAATAAACCTGGCATTGTGGGAAGACACAAGTGAATGTGTGTGACTCTTTTTGGAAATGCTCCCTTGCTCACAACAAATATAAAGTAAGGAAATTATAAGAATTAGACCTTCTGTAATCCTGGGAATTAGTGAGGCAGTGCGTGTAATGCTCATTCTTCTGTATCTAGTGTCAGGCCTGAAGTCGACAGGTTTGGCTCTCAGGAAGGATGGGCGCGAGGAAGGAAAGAACAAAGACCACTCCCAAGGGAAAATGGAAATCCATGAAGACAAACGAGGCCATACCTGAGTCTCAGTGCTCCAGCCTCAGTGATACCGGTGACCTGCAGGGAAGGCTGGGGCCTTGCACCAAGCTCCCACACCACGTGTACCCCAGGCTTTGGCAGCACTGAAGGTGGAGATCCAATGGGAGCTGGCGATGCCTATGGGCCTGGCCCCCGCCGGAGGCATCAAGGCGAGTGAGCAGATCAGCAGTGCTCTGATGTAAAGGAGTACTAACTGCTCCTCCACTCTCCTCCACCTACCACCACCTCGTAGATGATATAGCTGTTCCTGTGGCTTTAACTACCACGTGTATGTTGATGACTCCCTGGTTTTCCAGAATTTTCCTTGCCCTGACTTTTCTATGATATATGTTGACATGCTGGAGCCGGAAGGACAGAGCCATGAAAAGCGTACTACTGGCACTCCACCCCTCACCAGTGACAGACTTGGCTAACAGATGATGGCAATCTTTATCCTCTGGAGTGAGGGCTCACAGTGTTTTCATTGCACTCTGGCAGCCAAGGCCAACCAATCAAAATTAATAAATGAAGCTTTGGTGTAGCAGAAACCTGTGTAGAAAAGACTTAGAATTGATTGATAGCAGGTTCAGTATGAGTATAGATTACATGGGTCAGGGTTACTGGGTACACACACATACACACAGACATTTATGCTCAAAGATTTAAAGGTATTGATAGAATTAATGGTGCACAAAGGGGTGAGACAGTTCTGCTCTACTTCGTGCTCATGTAACCACACTAGTGACTTGGCCTTCAGTTTGAGGGTTGTAGTTTAAGACTGTGATCAAGAAATAGGAATTGCCACCCAGAATGTAATAATAGAGATGATGCAGGGAACTTGAACTTATAATAAACAACACTGTCAAAGTGCCAGTAGACATTCAGCCTGGTAAACAGAGCCTTAGGGGACTGGATAACTTTCTTCAAGTATTTGATGTATTTGAAGAGATGGGCATAAACCTGTACAAAAAGCAGAACTCAGCCCAGTGTGTAGAGTTCAATCATGTTTATAAAAGGACAACCCCCAAAGGCAAGCAGGTACAAACAATTCTGATTGAAAAAAAATATTTGTGTCTCTCATGGGGTTTTGTACTAGACCAATGGTTTTTCCAAAACTTGTACTTTGGGGAGCTTTGGAAAATGCCTTTTTCTAGATTTCACTCTAGATTGACTGAATCACAATCATCTGTGGTGAGACCTGGAATTTAATGAGATCTAAGGAGCCTCTCTACTCTCTGTGACTCTATTCCTAGTCACCTGTCATAGAAAGCAGTATACATAGTGGTGGGATCATAGACTCGTGAGCAGAATGTGTGGATTTACAACCCAGCTGTGTCTCCAACTAGCTCTGTAATGTTGAGTCAGTCTCTGTACCTCGATTTCTTCATCTGTTGAATCAACACTAGTGTCCACTCATAGGGTCTTGTGAAGGGTAAATAGGTAAATGGGTAAAGTAAGCACAACAGTACTTATACATGGCCTAGGCAATGTAAGTATTAGCTTACCTTTTACTGGAAGATAATCAATTCATTCACAAGACATATTGATTAATGAATGTCTAAGAAGTGGAAAAGAAAGAAATCATTCAAAACCAAATTTCTGTTGTTTTTACTTTTATATTGTTAATCATCTTTCAAAGTGATATCAGCTTCAGTAAGCATTTTAAAACAGATCTTCTGTGAATATTTCTTTGAGTGTTGCAAGATTACCAAAGCATAAATATGAGTATGAAGTTTTCTTTTTAGTAACTTACAACAATAGAATGTGTAGGGAGTCAATGAGGATAAAACAGAAGCTCAAGTCTCTGTTTTTCTGGGGTTTCTGTGTAGAATCACATCCATCCAACTTTTGTTTTTAAAGAATGTGAAATATACAGATCTTGGGTAAATAATCTGATGAATTTTGATAAATGAATATACCCTGTAACTACCACCTCACTCAAGACATAGAACAGTTTCATTACTCTGGAAAGTTCTCTTGTGCTCCCTCCTAGTCACCCTCAACCCCCAGAATGTGACAGTTCTAAATTTCTGTTATTACAGAATGGTTTTGCTGTTCTTGAACTTTTTTGTGAATGAAGGCATACAGTATTGCTCTTTTATGCCTGACGTTTTTGCCTACATGTTATATTTTTGAGACTCATTGATGTAGTTGCATAAATTAGTAGGTTTTAAAATTTCCATGTATTATTCCATTGTATGAATACACATAATTTGCTTGCCTATTGTTGTGTTGATGAACATTTAGATTGGTTTGAGTTTCTGTTCCTCAGGTAAATGTCTGGGAGTAGAATTTCTGAGTCATAGGTAAGGTGTGTTTAACTTGATAAGACATTGACAGTTCTCCCAAATAGTTTTATCATTTTACAGTCTTCTTAGGAAGGTATGAGAATTCCAGATTTTCCACTTTGTCATTTGCATCTGGTATTGCTGTTTTCTTTGAAGGTAGCAGTTGTAGATAGTGAGACAGCATTTAATTGTTCTTTTTATTTCCCTGGTGGGTGACAAACAATGTTGAGCACCTTTGCGTGTGCTTATTGATCATTTTTTGTATCTTCTTTCATGACACATCTGATCAAGTATTTTGTCCTTTGGAACATTTTGGTTGTTTTGTCTTTTTTTAAATTATTGATTTGTAGGAGTTAACTGTATATTCTGGAAACAAGTCTTGTCAGATAACATGTATTGGTAATATTTCTTTTTCCTAGGACGTGGCTTAACTTTTCTTTTCGTTTTTGTTTTTTTGTGAATCCCTTCACCTTTTAAACTTTTTGTTTCCTTACTGTTGTTTTTATTTTTTAAATAAGGAGAGGCTTTTGATTATTATAAAATTCCATTTTTCATTTTTTATGTTCAGTGTATTTTGTTTCCTAAGAAATCTGTGTCTACCCCAAATGGACCTGGAACCCTGGTTGCATGGTCTGTCTCACTCCCCTGTTCTTCCTCCTGGTTTAACCACATGAAAATGTGGGACCCCCAGCTGCCATCTTACCTGCCTGACCTTCCAGCTGCCGCCCTGCTGTGTCCCCCTCCACCCTGGCTTCCCGTCTCCATTGCCCCTCCTCCTACAAGTCTGGACGAATGCTTCTTGAATTCCTTGAATTTTGGACTTCTATACACTTGGATTTTCTGGCAGTTATGCTTGTTTTTTGTATTTAAATTTGTTGCTTAATAAATAAATAAATAAAACCCAATTATATCAAATTTTATAGCCAATCTTAAAATCTTCAAGTGTGAGCCCTCGAAATTTTTTTTCAAAATTGTTTTGGCCATTCTGGTTACTTTGATTTCCATGTTAATTTAGCAGTCCACTTGTCTGTTTCTACAAAGAACCTATTGGAATCTTGATTGAGCTTGCATTGAATATAAAGGAAAACTGATATCTTAACAATATTGATTATTTTAGCTCATAAATATGGTGTATATATATATATATATATATACACACACACACACACATCTATTTAAATTTTTCTTAATTTCTCTCAAAATTTTTTGTAGTTTTCAGTCTTGTACATCTTTTATTAAATTTATTCTTAAGTGTTTAATAATATTTTTGACACTATTATGCTGGATTTAAAGATCTTTTATTTTCTAGTTACTTGTACCTATTTTAAAAATGCAGTTGATTTTTTTTCCTATTGATCTTGTGTGTAGTGACTTTACTGAATTCATTATATTAGTAGTTAATTTATAGCTCCCTTAGCATCTCCTATGTAAACAATCATATTGTCTACAAATACAGATAATTTTACTACTTCATTTCAAATCTGAAAGCATATTTTCCTTTTTCTTTTCTTGTTGCACTGCTTAGAATCTCTGGTGCAATGATGAATAGAAATGACCAGAGTGGCATTCTTAGCTTTTTCCTTGTCTTAGGGAACTGCTCAGTATTTTACCATTTAGTTTAATATTAGCTGTAGGTGTTTGATGGGTGCTCTTAATTAAATTAAGAAAGTCCTTTTCTAGCATGCTGAGAATTTTGATCATGAATAGATGCTGAAATTTGTCAAATGTTCTTTTCTGCATCTGTATGATTATATTATATTTCTCACTTTGTTAATATTGTGAATTACTATATTATTTGACTTTTAAATGTAAACCACTCTTGCTTGTAATAAGCAAACTTTGTTGTAATATGATTTATCTTTGTATGTATGTATAAATATAGACATGCATATCTATATCTGTATTGTTTCTGATTTGCTAATTTTAAAGGATTTTTCTGTCATGCTCATGATCAATATTGGTTTGCAATTTTATTTTCTTTTGGAGTCTGTCAAATTTTTGTTAGTGTTATGCTGGCTCAAAACAACTTTAAAAGTGTTTCTTCCTCCTCTATTCACTGAAAGACTTTGTATAAGTAAATATTATGCAATTCTTTAATGTCTGATGGAATTCTCCAGTGACACCCTCTGGGTCTAGAGCTCTTTTTCAGCTTTCTTCTGGGTTAATTAAATACTTTTTATTATCTTATTTTATTCTCTCAATAAACTCTTTAGCTTTTTACCTTTGTATTTGTTTCTAGGGGATTATAGTATGCAGCCTTAAATGACCACTCTCTGTCCAGACTTAATGTTTATCATTTCATGTAAAACATAATGGCCTTTAAAGAGTATTGCTCTACTCCTATTCATTGTTGTGCTCTTGTTGTCGTATTTACATGTTTTATTTATTTATATGGATTTATATTATTTATATATTTATTTATATTACATATTTATTAAAAATACCACAATACACAATACAGTGTTACAGTATTGCATTAAGTTGTTCACTGTCTTCAAATAAATTTAGAGGAATAAAATATAGATATCCACAGCTGGTGTCATTTTCCTCCCACCTAAAGGACATTATAAACATTTTTGTGATGTAGGTCTGCTGGAAAACTGTTCTTTAAGTTTTTATTGAAATTTTTCTTATTCTGCTTTCAATTTTGAAGGGCATTTTTGCTGTACATAGACTTTTGAGTTGACAGTTTTAATTTAGTTTGTTTCTTTCACCACTTTTTGTCCCGTGATCAGACGGAGTTATTTCCACTCCTGGCTCTCCGCGTTTGCCGTTGACTCTCTCTGGACAGCTCTAGAACTGAGTCTTCACATCACAGCTTAATTCTCATCCCTTTGGTTTCATATCACACTCTTCAGAGACCTCTGTTGACCATGCTGTCAAAAATCAACCTTCTTCCTTGGTTCTCTCATTACCCTGGTTACATCCTGTATGGCCCTTTCACACTAATTATGTTTTTATTTGTTTGCTAATTTTTTGTGTTCTGACCTGACTAGCTCCAAAAAGAATTTTATTCTGTCTGTTTTATTCTCTCCTACATTCTTGGCATTCAGCAAAATAACTGGTATCATAATAAAGGCACAATGATGTTCCTCTAATGTACAATGGATGCCACTGAAGTTGCAGGGACATCTAAAGTCTAGCTTCGCTCGACTTGAAAAGGCACACAAAGTAGTCACATACTGCTCAACTCTCTAGGACCATCTGTTCTACACACTGTGCTCAGGAATATAAGTACAAAAGCAGTGCATCTTTAAGAAAAAAATTTCAGACTCTCTGAGTTAGAAACGATCTCCTCCTCTAGTTCCCATAACACTCTGCTCATCCCCACTGTGGTACCTTTTCATGATCTACCTCAACACTGTTGCTATTTCTATCCACATATTCTCTCTCCAGCTGACTGTCAGCTTCTTACAGGCAGGGACTGCATTTCCTAATACATATTGGCAATCCTGCAGAAATTACCTTTAGACCTGCAAAGGTTTTAGGATACTCTTAATATCATATTGCACTGAAAATGAGTTAAATAGGAAAGTTAGCTTTTTTGTTTAGTAAGACTATTTCTTTGAGGAAAAGGGAGCTATAAAATTCAAAGCAACTAGGATTTCAGCTGAGCATTAATAAAGCCTTAAGTTCCCACCAAGGACACTGTGTCATGTGTGGGGGAGGACTCCTCTGCCCCTTCGCTGCCTTTGTTCTTGTTTGTATGCGCTGCCTTTCTAGTTTATGCTCCCTGTAGTCGGCCTTGCAATAAAGTGCCAAATATTTCCTGCCCACGCCTCTGTTTGGCTGCAGAGCATGAGAACTGTAATAAAAAGCAACAGATCAGAATATTTTTTTAGATTTGTTGGTGATGTGAAAAGTGCCCATTTTGAAACATAAATATTTATACCCGTTGCCAAGCCAAACCTCCGTTTGTTATGAGGAGAACTTTGATTGGTCTGCGGTCTGAAGAGGATCCATATCAAAGGTAGTTATCATTTATTATGACAAGATTGATGGAGAACGGCAGAGGGGGAAGGCCTGAAGCTGGTTTTCATATTCTGATTCAACGCATAAAAGAGGAGATGAGGATGCAAACGATGCGCACGGTCATTGTCACAGCGAGCAGCCTCTGGGGGCGAGGTCTTTCCAAGATCTTCCTGAATCATGCACACTTGTGAAATGCAAAAGTGTTGTGGGCACAGCTCTTTTCTATGGAATAATGTTTTTCTAAACACCTACTATCATTCTGACAAACTCAAGTTACCAAAAGGCGTATGAGTCCACGGGGCCGTGCTTTATAAAATGTGTGCGTATGTTGGAGGCTGGGCTTACAAGACAGAAAGTTCTTGTGAATTCCCAGGCCCCATTCCCAAGCTTCTAGAATCAGAATCTCCAGAAGCTGTGCCTGTGGATCTGCATTTTAGCATCTTCACTAGAGACTGAATCCATACTCAGAAGTCAACAGTTGTGTATTTCTTCTCTGAATCTTATAGTCTTTGCCTGGAAATTTGGGGTCCTTTAGACTGCTTCCTAAGGAGGTCCCAGAGATCCGTGGTTTCATTGTTTTTTTGTTTCTTTTTTTCCTATAACTGAATATAACTGAACTGATTCTTAATTGAACAATTAGGGATATCAACGTCCAATTATGTGATTGAAACTGAAACAAACCAGTCTTTACACTGGTCAATCCAGCTTATCATATGACACATCGAATAGATTTTTCTGAAACATGCATCAAGCCATAAAAATTTGACAGTCTCCTCGAAAGTTCTGCTGTTTGTCACATTATGGACATGAGAGCAATCTTGTAACATTCAGTGAGACTCATTAGATGTAATGAGAAAGTAGCCTTACTCTTGCCCTCCACTGGCCTTTCAAGTTGTCTGTGGGGTTGATTTTTTCCTGCCCCATGGAAAAAAACTGGAGTAAGTTCAATGAATTTTCACTCACTTTTAAGCAGTAAAGATTTCTTGACTCTTACTTCTAGATACATAAAAGTTCTCTGTCATTAATTGATCTATTCAGGATAGAAAAATATTTTTGAACTATCTTCTAACTTTATTAAAAGTTCATTTTCCCGTTCCTTAGCTCAGTTCTGCTTGGGCTGCCTGTTTGCTGTGGGAGTTGAGAGGGTGGTAGGTGGGCTCTCTTTTTCTCTGCTTGGGGCTTTTGTTTTTTGTCCAAGGATTTTGCTTTTCTTTCTTTACCTCGGCAGATTACCTCAGGTTCCTCCAGGGAGAGGGATTCAGTGTATCAGGCCAGCAAGGCAAAAGGGATTAAGGGTTACTTGATAGCTAAATATACAAAGCTGGAATGAATCTTGCCTGGCTTGGCAGGCATTGCAAACTGACTTCTCACGGAAGGATTTCATGGCTTGTTCGGGAACTCAGCATTACTTGATCTGAGCTAAGTATTTCCTTTGGGGTCATGTTGACCATCTAGATTTCCAGTTGAACACTACTAGCACCTTTCTTTTGAGGTGTCATTGACCTCAACTCCAATATCTAAGATAGCACCAAACCGGCTCCTCTCATGCATGGTACACACATGGTCTATCGGGACTTTCACATATCTTATACTCTGACAAGCTCTGTGAATGGATAGAGCTGTGCCCAGTTCTGGTACCTTTCTTAGCTTTGCCATCAGAGTAGCCCATAGCCACAATCTCTAGAGCTTTGGATCTTGCAGGTGGTTTAAAGTGTCTAAGACCCTGCTTCCCAAGTAGAAGCAGGCATGCCTCAAGCTCCCTAGGTAGTTCACTGAATCCTTTTCCACAGGTTACAGGTGAGAGAGAACTACCCCTATGTCACGTGGAGGAGGGTACTGAAACTCAGAGTACTGTGTAGCCCCCTTAAAGAAATTCTCTGCCTTTTTCCTTTTCTCTTTTATCTCTTTTTGAGACTGGAGGTGAATGATCAGCTTGGGGCTGGAAACTGGCTCTTGATGACTTCCTTTGGACGCCCTGATTTGGGGCTCTCATGTTCACTTTAGTAAAGTGGGTGTAGTTAGCTTCTATGTCTTAAGGCTTCAACTTAGGGCTTCATCTGGGACATTGGGACAGAACGGGTTCCATTTTAACATCTCTTTGAAATCATAATAATAGCCTATTTATGTTGATCACTTGTTATGTGTCAGACACGCTCTCATACATGATTTATCTCACTCAGTTTTCCCCACAGTCTTATAAGAAATCAGAAGTACAGAGAAGTCAAATAATTTGTACAAAGTCTCCCAGGTAGCAGGTGGTAAAATTCTTCCAACAGTGTGCATTATTTTCCTTTTAAGAAAATAAGAACTTTGTTTCTTAGAAAGAAAATACTGTGTATTCATCAGAAAAAAAAAAAAAACTACTACAGCTGTTTAATAGCCTGGCATTTACAATGATAAGACATTGAATTTTGGAGCAAAATTATTAAAAACAACTCTCACTTGCTAAAAATTTTAATATAGTTTGTTCGCCTAATTTTTATAACAACTTCGGGATGAGGGTGGTCTTGTCTTCATCTTGCAGATGAAGGAAACTGGGCCCAGGAAGAAGTGATGTGACTTCCCCTAGAACACACAACCAGAAATAATTGAAGCCACGATTTAAATCTTAAGTTTCAGATCTTGACTCTGAGTTTACTTTTCTCTCTGCTCTGATGGGACACACTAGCAGAAGGAATATGTTTCATTTTAGGTCTCTGAGCTGTGGCAAATGTTTAAAGTTGTTTGGTTAAAGCTGCTTTCTAACATGTTTGACTCTAGATGAGTCAGTATTACAAAGGAGTCAGGTTTTTACTAAACGTCTTGAAGCAAAGAGCAACTTACTCATCTCGAAATCCCCAGTGCCTGGTCCAGAGTTGATACTCTATTAAAGAACTAATTAAATGAATAAACAAATGAATAGATAACTTTCTTTTAAACTCTCTGATGGAAAGTGAACTTTCATGTGAATTAGATTAACATATGATCCTTTTGAGTATTTACATTTTATAAGATGGTCCTGGAAGAAGAACCCAAATGAAAGATATGTATGTTGTTTTCTGATTCTGCTATCAGAGTACTGGTGGAAGAGGGATTGAGACAGGTTTTCTCTGGCATCCCAACTTTCATGCAGATATGACAGCTTACTGTGTCTATCTGCCTTGAGAAAAGGTAGACTGCTTCTTTGCTTGGGTTACAAAATTTCCAGAAACATTTTACATCAGTAAAGTATGTTCTAATAATTTCAGTTATCCATAAATGAAGCAGGCAGCTTCTAGCATATTCAGTTATAATCTTCTGTGTGACACGTTGACTGGGCTCTGGAAGGAGGGAGAGAAGTGTTGTTGGTGGGGTGGACCAGATAACTCTGAGACACTCTGAGCCTGAACTTCTGGAGATTCTAGGATTCATTTTAGGGGACTGAAGACAAGCATGCAGCTAATCGGGTCTGTCTGTCGTCCACAGGTCTGAGGCGCAATTACAGATGTACCATCTGCAGTGTCTCTCTAAACTCAATAGAACAGTATCATGCCCACCTGAAAGGATCTAAACATCAGACCAAGTAGGTACTTTCATGCTTTCCCTCTTTAGTCCTTTCATGTGTGATTTTTAGGTGATGATTAAAGGTTAAACATTTTAATTATATCAAAATAAATAACTGGAAGCTACATCTCTTTATCTCCAAAGTTTCCTGATATTTTTGCTGCTGGAGGCTTCAGCAGCAAAAATATCCTCCTTTTGTGGCACAAGTAATGACAGGCTTTCTTTTTTCATTTTTCTAGAATAGTTCAGCACATTGTTATAAATTTCAGGAATGTATTATATCTATGCCAAGCATTTTAAAATAAACAATGTTATCTCTGCTTGGAAGATGTGCCAGGCTTTGGTGTTGTTCTGTCAAATTCTATGAATGTCTTCTGCCATTTCTAGATGAATATTGTTAATTAGTATAGACACCTAACAAATGTTATGATATATTAAATCACTTATGTACATAAGCATTTCCAATTAAATGAAAGCTTATTTCATTATATAAAAAAATTCTCATGATCTTAAACCTTAAAAGGCCAATGAGGCACGTTTACCTACATTTATACTTCTCATCTCTTTAAAAATAAATGACATTAGATTTGTAGGCACTTTAAAAGTAGCTACTAGGACTGCTAATAGAATCAAACAAAATTGGAAAAGAACATGAATGTCTCAAAAATATGTAATTTTCCTGAGTGCAGTTGTTTTCATTTGTCTCATATTTATTAGCAGAATCATGTAACAGATTTGACTATACCAAGACTTCATAAATAAGGAATGATTTATTCAACAAACATTTATTGAGCTCCACTGTGTGTCAGCTCCGAGGTGTGCACTAGGAAATGAAAGATGAGCTGGCCCAGGCCTGCCCCTTGGGGAGCCACCCGCCAGGCTACCTTAAGACAAAGATTGTTCTCTAATGCCACGTGGACACCAGAGCTTTCAGTACAAGGGAAGGGGCCACCAGGACAAGCTGTACAGGGATGTTGGTACAGCAGCTGAGCACGTAAGGATGAGGCCACGTTCTGATCCTGGTCATCATCAGAGCCCTAGTGCCTAGCACAGCACTTACGCATGTTGAGGGCTTCATAAAAGTTTTTGGTTGAATGAATGTATGACTCTCAACTATGAGTAATACTTTTCCATGTAGGAGTATGAGGAACATAAATTCCAAGCAAGCAAATTTCTTTGCAAGGATATTTTAAAGACATAGTTCACAGCAGGCCTGGCCTAGGTGAGGAAATGGAAGTCCAGTGCTGGTTACCGATTCTCAGTCTTTTCATCTGTATTGCACTGTCTCACGAGTCAAAGCCACTTCCATGACTTGCTTTACTGTGACCCACCCAGAGCACTTTGATCAAGGTGATTTGGCAAAAAGAGGATTTTCTCTGACTTGTTATGGTACCTAGAGCACTCCTATGGATCACTGGACACTGCTGCCCCTCCGCCTCTGAAAAGTCCTCTAACTCTTCATCATGTCTCTAACTTGTACATTGTAGGAGGTACCATCTGCATTCTAATCACCTGCATTGATGTACACACAGACACATTACAAGTAGCTGCGACAATAAATGGTAATCTTTCTGGGGCATGTGTTTATTGCTCTTAATATAGATAATATTAATGTATTGTAATATATTTAAAACATAAAAAGGTAGACAATAACGACCTTAAGTGGCATGAATCATGTAAATAACTAATGCAGACAGTATCTTCAGCTTCAGGAAAATCTGTCTCTCTATGTGTACATATAAAACTTTATTACATGCCAGAATCGGTGCTAGACATTCTCACACCTGTTATCTCATTTAATGCACTGAACTACCTTGAGAGAAATACTATCGATGCATTATTTCCTATGAAAACACTAAGGGTCAGAGTGACAAAGAAGCTTGGCCAACGTCGCCTTGCCAACAAAGGGCAGAGCAGGGAGTGGCTCACCGTGTCTGGCCTGTGCTTCTAACCCCTTCCATCTCACTCAGTTCCCGCACACAGGCTGGGGACGGAGGATGCTGACACAGAGCACAGTGAGGGATTTTTGAAAAGGGGGCCTCCTTCCCTGGTGGGATTTAATAAAATATATGTGACTTCAGAAGGACACCTCTCCTACTGGGCTGCCTTCTTTCCAATAAACACAGTTCTTTTCTGCCGTTTTACTCCGTCTGTGGAGTGAAGTGAGGGAAATGTGAAGAAAGCCATGGAAATGACCTTGACCCACACGCAGAGGCGGATTTGATGGCGGGGACCCTGGGTCCACGCCCTGGGCCCAGAGGCGGATTAAGGTTGGTTGAGGCCCTGGCGCAGAAGAAAATATTTAAACATACTATCAGGTTTTACCGCCAATTGTAAACTTATATGTAATTAAAATTGCACATATGAAACCAAACTTGGTGTCATTAGAAAACAGTGTAAAGTTGGGGTTTTGCGGGGCCCTTCAGAAGTCGGGGCCCAGGGCGCGCCTGCCGCTAAATCTGCCTCTGACCACAGGCCTGTTTCCTCTGCCCAGAACCTAATTTGGATTGTGTGTCTGTATGTGTGCGTGCGATGCGTTGTTCCATAATTTTTTGTAATCTTTGTCATATTTGGTATCAAAGTCTGTGCTGGCTTCATTAAATAAGTTGAGAGGTCTTCCCTCTATTTCTAATTCCCTGATGGAGTTTGTGGTAAATTGCTATTATTTCTTAAATATTGGGAAGAAATCACTGATGTAGCCATCTGGGCCTGGAGTTTATACTATGGAAATATCATTACTAGAATTTTAGCTTCCTTAGTAGAGCACTATTCATATTTTCTATTTCTTCTTGGATCAGTTTTAATAAGTTGTTTTTCAATGAATTTGCTCATTTTATCTACAATTTAAAACCTGCTGATAAATAGTTGTTCATTATATCCCCTAATTTTATTTTGAATGTCTATAGGATGTTTTTCATTCCTGATTTTGTTTACTTATATCTCTTCCTTTTCTTGTTCGTTGATCATTTTTGTTAGAAACTTATCAATATTTATTAGTTTTTTGAAGAATGAATTATGGGGTTTGTTGATTTTCTCTATGTGCAGTTATTTTTTTACCATTTAAAATTGTTTCCTTCTTTCTACTCCTTTTCAATTCAATGTATTCCCCAACCCCCAGCTTATTAAGGTCAAATAATAGGTTATTAATTTTGAAATGTTTTTGTTTTTCTAATACATGCACTTAAGGCTCTCAATGTGCCACCACAGGTTATTTTAACTATATTCTGCAAGTCATATTGTTTTTTGTATCTCACAATTTTTAATATGTAGTATTTTAATCATTATTTATTTAAACATACTTTCTAATTTTTACTGTGGTTTCTTTTTTTACTCATGGTTAACTTCGATATTTTGGGGGATTTTTCTATTCATGTTTTTTGTGATTCATTTGTGCCTGATTCTACTGTAGTCAGAGGACATACTATAAAATAATTCAATCCCTTGAAGTTTGTATTGACTTTTTCTGTGAGCCAGGCATATAGTCAAGTTTGGTAATATACTATGTTCACTATTTTTTAAAGTATCTTTTTCAGTAATTAGGAAATGATTCTGTATATCAATTACATTGGGTTTCTCAACCTTGTTCAAACTTTCTATGCCCTTACTGGATTTTTATCTGCTTATAGTATTAATGAGAATCAAAAGTAGTTGAAAACTTCCAATTATAAGTATGGATTTGCCTAAGTGACCTCTTAATTTTATTTTTTAAAAAGTGACATTAAAGGTATATTATTAGATGCCTACAAATTTAGGTTGTTTTTAGGTATTCCTATTAAATTGGCATCATTTTTCATCATGAAATGTCCTTTTTGCTAGTAATACTTTCCTTAATGTACACCAACATTGGCTATACCAACTCTCGAAAGATTCCAAAATGTTTTCTTTAAACTTTATCCAACTTTTATTTTGTTCTCAGGTGAAAGGTTAGTGTTATACCAATTATCCCATTAGAGCTGAAAATGAAAGTCAGGCAAATGGTTCTTAACTATTCTAATCTGACCAATTAAGACAACACGAGTATTAAGGTGTCAGCAATTTTCAAGTTCCTTTATTTATATCTTTACTAATAATTTCTAGAAAAAGTGTTGAGAAGAGTAAAGATTATTAAATCGTGTAGTGGAAAGGGCATTGCATCTTAAATCCATAGATTTTATTCTGATAGAAGTTTACCACTGAGTCATCTTGGGCACTGACAAATCTTTAAGTCTCAGTTCCCTTATAGATAAGTGAATAGTGATGATAAGAACATGACACATGTGCATTCACTTTCCATGCCTTTCTCATGAGCCTGGACTCTTTCCTATTAATCCTGAATTAAGCCATAAAATTTATCTTAAAACAGGTCCCCAATTAGCTTTTACCTTTTTATTGGAGCTAGCAATCTGTCCCCAAAATTATGTCTACCCAGGACCTCAGAATGTGATGTTATTTGTAAGTAGAGTCTTTGCAGATATAAACAGTTAAGGATCTTAGGATGGAATTATTCCAGATTTAGTGCTGGACCCTAAATCCAATGCCTAGTGTCTTTATGAGGGAAAAGAAAGGGAAGTTTAGATACACAGAAAAGGCAGACATATGAAGACGCAGGCAGAGATTGGGGTTATTTTTCCACAAGCCAAGAACACCAGGAACCAGCAGGGTTAGAAGAGTCAAGGAATGATTCTTTTCTAGAACTTTTTGAGAGTGGGCCCTACTGACACCTTGATTTTAGACTTCTGTTCTCTAGAACTGTGAGAGGATAAAGTTCTGTTGTTTTAAGCTATGCAGTTTGTGGTTTTGTTTTGTTGTTTTTGTTTTTGTTATTTTTTTTTTAGAGCAGCCCTAGGAAATTAATACAGTGTAAAATCTACTTGGCTTATTTCACAAGTATCCCTTCAGTTACATACTCCTGGCGCCATATTTTGCCTATCCCAATAATGGCAACAATGCTGACGATGCTAATAAAGGTGATGATGGTGACAGTGCCACCACTGACACATGCTGTGGAGCATCTGTTCAAGCAGATTACAGCAACAAGTCAAAATGCTTTGAAAGTATTGGGTTGGCCAAATAAATCCATTTAGGTTTTTCTGTAACATAAAAGACACATTTTTCATTTTCACTAATAACTTTATTGACTTGGATATTTTGGGCATGTCGGCTATCTCCTGTGTGGTAAAACGTTGATTGTTCTCAACTAATGTCTTGATTTGATAGCTATTTTTTTAAAGTATATTTTATTGATTATGCTATTACAGTTGTCCCATTTTTTTCTCCTCTTTATTGTCCTCTGCCTTACACCCCTCCTCCCACTACCATCCCCCCCCCCCCTTAGTTCATGTCCATGTGTCGTTCACATAAGTTCTTTGGTTTCTCCATTTCCTATACTATTCTTAACCTCCCTCTGCCTATTTTGTACCTACCATTTATGCTTCTTATTCTCTGTACCTTTTCTGTCATTCTCCTACTTTCCCCTCCCTGCTGATAACCCTCCATGTGATCTCCATTTCTGTGATTCTGTTCCTGTTCTAGTCATTTGCTTAGTTTGTTTTTGTTTTTGATTATTATTAGGTTGAGTTGTTGATCATTGTGAGTTTGTTATCATTTACTGTTCATAGTTTTGATCTTCTTTTCCTTAGATAAGTCCCTTTAACATTTCATATAATAAGGGCTTGGTGATGATAAACTTCTTTAACTTTGTGTTATCTGGGAAGCACTTTATCTGCCCTTCCATTCTAAATGAGAGCTTTGCCTGATAGAGTCATCTTGGATGTAGGTCCTTGCCTTTCATGACTTTGAATACTTCTTTCTAGCCCCTTGTTGCCTGTAAGATTTCTTTTGAGAAATCAGCTGAGAGTTTCATGGGAGCTCCTTTGTAGATAACTGTAGCCTTTCTTCTTGCTGCTTTTAAGATTCTCTCTTTATCCTTAATCTTGGGTAATGTAATGATGATGTGCCTTGGTGTGTGCTCCCTTGGGTCCAACTTCTTTGAGCTTCCTCTGAGCTTCCTGGACTTCCTAGAAGTCTAATTCCTTTGCCAGATTGGGGAAGTTCTCCTTCATTACTTTTTCAAATAAGTTTTCAAGGTCTTGCTCATCCTCTTCTCTTTTGGGCACCCCTGTGATTCAGATGTTGGAATGTTTAAAGTTGTCCCAGAGGTTCCTCAGCCTCTCCTCATTTTTTTGAATTCTTGTTCCTTCATTCTATTCTGGTTGATTGTTTATTTCCTCCTTCTGTTCCAAATCATTGATTTGACTCCCAGTTTCCTTCTCTTCACTGTTGGTTCCCTGTATATTTTTCTTTATTTCACTTTGCATAGCCTTCACTTTTTCCTTTATCTTGTGACCATACTCAGCCATTTCTCTGAGCATCCTGATTACCAGTGTTTTGAACTCTTCATCTGACAGGTTGGCTATCTCTTCATTGTTTCATTGTTTTTCTGGAGTTTTGATCTGTTTTTTCATATGGGCCATATTTCTTTGTCTCAGCATTCCTATTATGTTGTAAGAGGTAGAGCCTGAGGTATTCACCAGGGCGAGACAACCCATGGGCTGTGTTTTGGCACTGTGTGTGAGGGAGGTGTCAGAGAGGGAAAAATTATGTTTTCTCAGCTCTCCACCAGCTATTTTACTCACTTTCCCTGCTGTGCACAAGCAAATTGGGCCCTTCTGGTGCTGATTCCTGGGTGGCTGGATTTGTGTATGTTCTAGGACACTGTGGGTCTCTCCAGTGACCTCCTCTGAGGCTGGGAATTTCTCACACCATGGCAACCCCCACACATTTCTACATACAGAGGCTTTGAGGCTTTCTTTTCCCATTCTGGAACTCTGAGTGGTGGGCTCAGTCTTGCCCTCTTGTTGTTCTCCCAGTTTATCCACACGCAAATGTGGGACCTCCCAGTCCATCACCTGCCACCTCACTCACCCCGTCCTCCAACCACTTTCTTGCCATGTGTCCTCTCCACCCTCCCTACCAACCTGGATGTTCCTTCTTTAACTCCTTGATAGTCAGACTTCCATATACAGTTCGATTTTCTGGCGGTTCTTTGTTTTTAAATTTGTTGTTGTCCTTTTGGTTGTGCAAAGTGGCAAACTGTATCTACCTATTCCTCCATCTTGGCCAGAAGTCCTCGATTTAATAGCTATTGACTTCAATTGGTCTAGTCTACTGTGGAGCATCATCCAACAAGAATTCTCTAGCATGAGACTTTACAAACTACTTTGACATGTTCGATCACTCCTGGCACCTTCTCCATACATTGCGCAAATCATTTTACGTGTTTTTAGTTGCATTTTTACACCTTTTTGAAGTAATAAAGCATAATATGCCAAAAATGTTGCATATTTTCTTTCATCTTCAATATTAGAAGGGCTACCAGAAAATTCACCAATTTTGATAAGTCTTTTTTTACATGCACACTGGTATGACAGCTGTCACAATACAATCTAACAAAATTGTTTCGAATGAAGTTTCTACTGACTTTATTACTAGGAGCAATATGGATATTTTTCCTTTTTTGGCAAATGTCATAAATAGCAAAATGACAGTAAAATTTTTCTCCATTGTTAAATAATGAGAGAATATTAAGTAGCTAATGAGATTAAAGGTTTAGAAATGCAAGTGATCCTAGTGACATCTAAAGCAATTGCCTATTAGTAGATTTTTCAGTGTTTCCAGGGGACCTAGTCTGTCAATTAGTACAAATGATTAAAATGAAATTTAAAGGCAGATGATTATATACCATTGACTAATGAACAATTCCGATGTAATGTACTTAAATTTGAGATTGGGGAACACTTCAAGCCTTAGGACAGTATATTACCTAGAATAAAGAATATAAAAGTTATCATTTCTTATGTTGATACTTCACTTGGTTGAAAATGAGACACAGGTGTCTAAGAGAATAAATCAGATTGACCGGAGCTTAGCACCAATTTCTACATTTTCTTTTTTCTTTGATGGGAAGCCTTAAATGGTAATATATATTGCTTTTTCTGCAGTTTTTTAAAAACTAGATGAATCTTTCAGACAAAGCCTTTATACTATTCAGTTTTCCAATATATTAATTTATTTGTGAAGTGACTGAGTGGATATTTAGACTAGTTTTCAGAGCTGGTATATATTTGCTTTAAATATCTTGGAATTCAGTTCCTGCATTCAGGATAGTGGTTAGTTATCTGAGGGATGTACAATAATAAGTAAGATAGTTGCAAGATATGCCGACCATTAAGAACCTTATTATAATTTTTAAAAAGTTACTTAACCCCCAAGAATATGTTCCCTTTGGAAACAAACAAACAAAGCAACAACAAATTAATGCACAAACTTTTTCAAAGACTAAAAATATAGATATCATTTATGGAATTTTCAGTGTGGTTTACTGGCATTAACCAAGAATTTCAGTAAGCAGAGAAGTTGAGATTTTGATATTGTGGTATATTTTTTCAGGAAAAAGTTTTTTGAAAAGTATAAAAATTCAGAGAAGTTCTGAGATGAGCAGGACATAAGACAGTGTTGAAAGTAGAGCTGTCCTTTCCCAAAGAGGGTCAGGTTATTTATCTTCAGTTGATAATTATTTGTAAAGTGCTTGGAAAGACCTGGAATGAAGAACAATATCTAGAACCCTACACAACTGTTTTGCTTGTCCTATCTATGATTCTGGCGGTGCAAAATAGCTCTTCGAGGAAGCAGAGATTATGGAGAGTCACCAAATCTTTCTAGCCCAGGGTACTCCTAGGCCCTATGAACAGGGTGCCCGCTGCAGCACAGGGGTAAGGATGTGGCAAGGTCTGTGGGTCAAAGGGTGTTCTGTTTTTAGCCCTGTTTTTGATAGAACATTCTGGTCCACTGTTGTCAAGAGCCCTCCCTTTTCTGAGGAAGGCCTCTGATGAAACAGAATCAAACTTCTCAAATGAAATAGACAGTAGCCTGTAGAGAAAAGATTATCAGAGAAGACAGAAAAACAAAATAAAACTATATAACTCTCTATATAGCACTAATGCACAGGCAATGCTAACAGCTCTATTTTTCACACAGTCTCACATGCATGCTTTTTCTATATATACCATACTTAGGAATATATTATAATTATAGTATGTGAATACATTAGACCTTTTGCAGGCTTAAAAGAACTAAATGGGGAGCTCCTTCGTATCACTTCTAGAATTACTGCTGACACCTAATACTTCTCAGCTCACTCATTTCTTACCCATCTCTTTCCTGGGGGACTGGTAATCATTATTTTGTGTTGCTTGAAATTTGCATGAGTCATGGCTGTCTCCAGAGTGGTGCTGAGCTGATGATTTAATGTTCTAGATTTAACTGTGGACCCCATTGAAACCTCTCATATTCTCTGTCATGCTGCTTCAATTAGTCATCCAGGACCAATCGCCAACCTGATGTGGCTCTGAAAAGTACATGAAGAAAGCGAGAAAAGTCTGGAAGGAGGGTAATGGAGCCCAGTGGGCCTGCCTGGGAGGCGGACAAACCAGAGCCCCAGTGACAACCCTGTTTGTCACACTCTGTGTGGCTTTTAACAACTTTAAAACATTATTTGAAAATCCACCTATTGAGATGCAATTTACATACACTAAAACGCATAGATTTCACGTATACAATATGATGGATTTTGACACTTTATGCACCATGTAATTACCAGCCCAATTAAGATACAGAACATTTTCACAACTATCAAAAGTTCTCCTGTGCCCCTTTTCAGCCAATACCCGACCCCAGGCAAATACTTTCTTTTAAGGCTTATTTTTTTAATGACTTTTTAAAAGATTTTATTTATTTATTTTTAAAGAAGGGGGAAGGGAGGGAGAAAGAGAGGGAAAGAAACATCAATGTGTGGTCATCTCTCCTGCACCTGCAACTGGGGACCTGGCCCACAACCCAGACATGTGCCCTGACTGGGAATTGAACCAGTGACCTTTGGTTCACAGGCTGGCAATCAATCCACTGAGCCATGCCAGCCAGGGCCCCAGGAAAATACTTTTTGATTTCTGTTACCATAGCTTAATGTTGCCTATACTAGATCTTAATACAATAATATAGTGTGTATTATCCTCTTTCTGGCTTCTTATGTCCAACATAATGTTTTGGGGATTCATTAATATTATGGCATATATCAATATTTCTTTCTTTCCTTGTGTGGCTTTGAACAAATTATGCCCCCTCACGGAGCTTCAATGTCTTCATTTGAAACCTGAGGGAATTGGAATATGGGGTAGTCAAGGTCTCTATCAGTTCTAACATTCCCTTATTTTATGACAGATATTTGTCTTCCTTTACTGTTTTATATCTTTCAGTTGACAGAAGATTGGCTGTAAAATCATTCTTCTTTGGTGTTCACTTCTCTACTACAGGGCAGCCCAGAGTTGATCAACCCCTTAATTAAGTTGTGTGAGAGAAGAAGTGTCTGGAGGCCTTTTATTCTGCCTTAAACAAAAGGCTGGGGACTTTCCAAACGCAATCACTTGGAGGAGAAAAGGGTGAAGCTGTTTGTATAAGGAGAAAGTAGAGAAAGAAATATTTTAATTTTATTCCATTCTGTTAATACCGATCACAAACTCTGGTGGCTTCTCAGGCCAACAGGGGTAGGTAAGAGGGAGTCAGGAAGGTTCTAAAGGAGACCCTGGTCCCTCACCTGAACAGTCCAGGCATCTGAACTTGCACTAATTCTGGGTCTTCCTTATGTGTAACCCCCTCTCACGCATTTCACCAAAATTCATTAGAAATGAGAGTATGTTTATTTGTAAACTATGTTTAGCCGCCATTGACTTTTACTCCAACCAAACTTCAGTAGAATATTGATTTTTGCCAGAATTTGTCTACTCTCTTAAAAGTCATTATGGAGCATGGAGTACCAGGGAATTGAATTAAGTAAGTGAAGACCCTTTCTTCGTATAGGTTGATTTTGTTGGGAAAGTAGGGGGAGGAGATAAGATGGGAATGAAAATGTGCCCTTGATTATGTTACTGAGGTTGGCTTTCTTTTCTTTTCTTTTCTTTTCTTTTCTTTTCTTTTCTTTTCTTTTCTTTTCTTTTCTTTTCTTTTCTTTTCTTTTCTTTCTTTTTAAAAGATTTTGTTTATTTATTTTTAGAGAAGGGAAAGGAGGGAGAGAGAGAGGGAGAGAAACAGCAATGTGTGGTTACCTCTCATGCACCCCTACTGGGGACCTGGCCCGCAACCCAGGCATGCGCCCTGACTAGGAATCCGACAGGCGACCCTTTGGTTCAGACAGTGGCACTCAATCCACTGAGCCACACCAACCAAGGCTGAGGTCAACTTTCTATCACCTCTTTTTGGGATAGAGGAGAGGATTGAGTGGGCCCATTATGGCTGGGATTTTCATAGTGTGGGTGGGGTAGTAGTGTGAGTGATTTGACTAGTTAGCCCTTCACACCATATAATTCAGTTCTATATCCAAAATCTACTGAGCACCTAATATGGGGCATTAAAAACAGGCCTAGGGACAACAGAAGGCAATACAGAGATAATTATACCTCTCAAGGAATTTATAATCTAGTTGAGGGGATGCAACAAGTAGTCAAGTAATAACTGTTAAAATCAATCTAGGATGTGGTAAGTATCAGAGGTACAAAATGCTGCTGGAATTCAGAAGAAGATGAAATTATATCTGATTGGGGGCCATCAGGAAAGGTTATTGAGGAGGGAGTGCAGGAAAGTGGTTTGGCAATAAGACCATCGGGGTTCAATCACAGCTCTATTTTCCACTAAATGTGTGACCTTGAGCATGTTACTTAAAGACCTCTCTGAGGCATAGACATTAGCAAAGTATAACACATTATAAAAATGCTTACCAAAATTGGCTAATGAGGATTGAGTTTTAAGAACAAAAAAAGCACTAAACTGCTTAAGCAGTACTTGACATGAAGTTTTTCCACAATAAGTGTTACCATTCTCTATTAACAAAATTAAACTTGAAATAGGCCTCGAGGAATGGGTAGCAGAATGTGGAGGTAACAGTACTTCTGCTGTCCTAGTAATTCTCCTGTAAGATTGTCCCAGACTTCTTTACAGCAAAATCTAGTTTCTTGCCCAAATTTGGGGCTTCTGGACTCTGATGAAAAGAGTTCAGTTCTTCTCATGGTTTAGAACCCAAAATAACATTAACCAGACAGTGGAATATAAAGAGTGATCAAGGACAGGCCTCCAAAGACTATCCTCATTCCGAGTTTCTTGTGGTCTCACACCTTCTACCTGCTCAAAGTCCTCATATTTGACAGCAGGTTCCAGCTTGATATTTGGTTTTGTAATACCAGAAAGAACATTTTCGGAATGGTGCCAATTACATGTGGTCTTCACACCCTGATCCCTCCCGAGGCTCCCCACTTCATCCAGCTCTCTGATTATCAGTTGCATTTTGTCAATCTTTTGTAGCTAGCCCATTACCGTCCAAAGACCATAGATTATAAACCTTGAAAATAAATTGAACTATGCTCCTGGCTGAATTTTCTAAAGTCATGATCGCAATATTCTTTGAGACGCCATGGATAGAGTTCCTTAACCATTCTGATTGTATGGATCTCACTTTTCTTCCCCATTTGCATCCCTTCTACTCAGGCATCTATATGCTTCTGCTCATACCAGAGTCTGGCTGATCTTGATTTAACTAATTAAATACAACTTTAAGTCACAACATCTGATAAATGCTCTATTCTTTATCGGAAGGGTTTTCTCAAAAACAAGAAACAAAAAACAAACTCTTCATGTACAAGAGTGGCAATTCTTTAAATGTTAATCACTGTATTTCAGTTATAACTTAATGACAAACATTTTGAAGATTTGGGGTTTTTTCTTTGTTGAGTTAATATTATCTAGACCATTCGATATTATGTTAAGACCAGCTGGATGGAACCAGAATCTGGATCTCAGTCAGAATATAAATTTATGTAAACATCACTATACTCATATATATCTGGCACTCTTAATAGTCCTTAACAGTGAGTAGGAAATGTGTGTTTCTTCTATAGCTTTTAGGGTCACAGAAAAATCTCAGTCTCTTTCATGCTGAGTAGTCAAATACAAATCAAAACCTATAAAGCTAGGTTTCGGAAATGTGGGTGATATTTCAAGCTTGGGACACAAGGAGTTCAAAGTTCTACCCATAGCCTCTGATGCTATTGTACTCTGTAGAGCTATATCTATCTCTTCTCTCCCTTATTTAAGTACTCTTTCTTCTAAAGACGCCTAAAGGATAACATGGGCACTGTACTCTTTCTGATTTCTGAAACCATCACCACCAAACTCATTTCTGTCCTTACAAAAAGATCTTATAATAACCTTGAGTAGATGAATTTAAGACCTCTGATTTTATTTCCTTGATAATAGATAAAGTTCAAATAATACATTCTGTTTTATAATATCTTTCCAGTGCTAAATAAGATAAACTCACTTACAGCTAAGATTTTCATGAGTAGGCAACTTACTAAATTAGAATCTATTGTCCTTGAATGTCTATGTGAGAAAGGACACATTAGGTCTCCGTTGCAGATGGGCTGTACTGGGCGTTCTAGAGTTTTTCTCATTTTAAATCCAGCCTTAGGTTAGCATAATTCCTGCTCAGGACAAGTGGGTAGGACGGGCTTCAGGTTTTTCAGCATCCTCCATACTTCGTAAGTTTGGAAGCCAACTATATAGGTTTCTATTTCTTAGTCTTAGAACCAGATGTCATAATTTTGTTATTCCATATTATGTAAGAGTCCTACAGGTAAAAGTATGCCTCCCATGAGGAAGAGAGACCAGGTCAAAATATAATCTGAGAGGTTCATTACAGCCAGGAAATTTAGTGGCCAGCATCCGTTGCTCACCTTCTAAACATGAAGGAGGGTGAGTTAGATTCGCTCATACCAATATGACAGCAAAACATCAGTACGAGTGAAATATTTACCAATGATTTTCCATATACGTGTATATTGGAGATGTATTTTTCATTTCAAATTGAACTCCCAAGAAACCCAGAAGCGAGTAACTAATTAACTCCTAGAATATGTAAGTGCTATTTCTATAGTGAATCTAGAGAGTTCACTTCTGTGAATGGAATTTGGTCCACTCACAATCTGGGGATTTTTGGTGGGGCAACATGTCATGGTGAAGGAACACCAGAACATTCGCTGACTGGGTAACTAGTCTAGCAAATAATTATGAGGTGACCCACTATGTGCAAGGTTTAAAGCACTTGGTAGAAAATGACAAATTAATGTTTCATTCTTATCCTTAAAGCAGTTGTGTAACTTTTAAGTGCACAGACACTAAAGCCTTGTGATTCCAGAGAATGATCCAGAGAGTGATCCCTTAATTCTTTGGTCCATTCAATTGCAAGAGAGATTCCTGGTGGGTTTACTCAGTGATGAAGGTCAGTGAGCACCGAGTAGCCGTCAGTGATATGGGGCTGGGGGAGGGCACAACAAGGACCTGCTGTGCCTTCAATCATAATATCATCACTGGGAATGTAGGCTATTGGCACAGCTCTTGGTGCCCGAAGTGGCCTGGAACCTGACTTAAGGAAGAAGGAAAGAGAACCGTCTCAGGATCCAGGAGGAAGCCAGGTGTGAACTGGATGAGGCACCTGGAAATTCTGTTGTATGGGCAGTCATAGGGCCTCACCTTCTAAACCTTACCCAAAGGAAACTACTTTCTTTACTCAAAGTTTATTTGTTCTGGATTCTCTTTGTACAGCCCTTCTACTTATATATTATGATTTAAATCTGGTAACACCTGATAAGATATTTTGTTATCAAGTGAGGGAAGAACCAGAAATGAAAATTATGTTAAGAATAAGTGACATTTGTGATCAAAGAATGAAGATTAGAGACATTTATCTGCCCAACCTTTGTTGAAAATTACTCTAATTATTCTTTTGCTCTTCATGCTTATAACACTTTCTCTAGTATGTGGTTCTAGGAATTGACAGCAGATCATTTATTCCGTGTGACTCATATATTCATAACAAGAATGACTTTATTGCTATAAAGCAGATTTTTTTTTAATTACCCATGCAGGTAATTCCTCTTTTAACCTTGAAGTAGGATTATTCCTGGATCTTTTGAATAAAATATCTCATCCTGTGCCCACAATGGATGCTCAACAATTAATAGCCTTTCCTTTCCCCACCGTTTAATTAGAGTTGAGGCCAACACAGAATTAGAATGACCAAAATCAATGAAAATCGTGAATATCATTCCAAAGCGTTCTCTGCTAATTGTAACTTCGTTTCCTTGGGAGGACGTGATAGGCTGTAACACCTGACCTGCCTTATGATGTGATTTCAGGGAATTGCTGTCTCCTCTCAGAGTGGTGCCCTTCTTCCCATTCATACCTGCTAGCTAATTATCAAAATTTTCTTTCACAGAGAAAAAATTTACCTTGTCTACTTTCCCATGGAAATGATAGAGATAATTACACAATGGGACGTATAAATGAAAAAATCAGAATCTTACTTGTGAGAGGTTTAGATGGTAGACCCTGAGACAGAAATATAAAGGTTGTCATTAAATGGGATAGAGGAGGCAGGAAAAGGAGACTGGGACTAGCAAGGTCAAACTTGACCTCTTTAGGTGCAGGGCTGAGCAAACCTAAAGAAATAACATCTACTTCCATGTACTCTGGACTTATAAAAGGATGAGGGAAAAATAAAAAACTCGAGTAAAATGTTTTCTTAGACAAAAATATTTCTAGACCCTTTTACCATCATAGTTTTGTCCATGATTTCTTTGGCTTCTTTAGCTTAGTGCTCGTAAAACAATGATTTCAAATATTTTGAAATAACTGTAGATGTACTGACAGCATGAGTCACTCATTTTTATCCTTTTGGATGACAGGCAGGGAATAAGTAGCTTCATTGTGACTTTTAGAGGAGAAAGGTTATCAGATAGCTGATGTGTGGCTTCTGGGAGTTTAGGGAGCTTTGGATGAGAATGTGGGGAGGACTCCTTCTCTTCCTATCACTGGTCACTTGGTAGAATGTCAATGGCAGCCCCTGTGGGGGGCCTGACCCTGGGGAGCATAAGTAGGACCTGGAAGCCCAACTTCTGGCTTCTGCTCCCCATCCTTCCAAACTACCCCAATTTCTGACTCGTTTTCACAGCCACAGGGCAGCTATCACTGGAGACAGAGCCACCATAGTCTAGTAAGTCATGAGTTTATCCTCTGGCTTCAGAGAATTAGAGGTGAAAGTCCAGTTGTTACCAATCAGAGACTTGGAGGAGGAGAGAGATACATTATCACAGTATGCTGAACCATACAAGTGAAGAAACTTAAGACATAGTTCTAAGTATATGTTAAAAATTTAGTTTAGCCCATTGCTTTTCTTACATATTTTTCACTTTAAAATTATTTCTTTTACTAGTAGTGTTCAAAGAAAATGATGAATTATATCTGTTACTGTTGGGTTTAGACACAGATGGAGTCATGATTCCTGGCATGTTCCTCCTTTCGTAGAGCTCCAGTTCTTAAGAATGGTTCAATTCTGCACTGTATCTAGCTAAAATCTAGATAGTTCAAGGATACAGGGTTAGTCAATAGTATGATCCCTACCTTCAAGAAGTCTAGAGTTTAAATTAGGAGACTAGATTAAGAGATGAGCATAATAGAACATTTAAACATTAACATATGCAAGTGAGTTTACATAACATCATGCAAAAAATTGAGAGAAGGCAGATATTAGTGTAGACATGAATAATGAAAGAAGTGTGCTTGGATGAGATGAAGCTGGGCTGGGGAACAAGAATGAATTCAATTTGGGGCAGGCTCTGCAGGGATGTCCAACCTGCATCCTACAGGCCACATGCAGCCCAGCATGGCTGTGAATGTGGCCCAACACAGAATTATAAATTTACTTCAAACATTCTGAGATTTTTTGTGATTATGTATCACAATGTATTGACTATGTGGCCCAAGAAAGCTCCTCTTCCAGTGTGGTGCAGAGATGCCGAAAGGTCGGACACCCTGAGGGGTCTGAGAACACTCAGGTGGAGTTTCCAGTGGCCGTTTAGGTCTATGGATCACAAATAGATGACGGCTGGAGGTGCAAATTCAGGAGTCGTCAGCTCGCAGGAGATTATTGAAGTGAAGGAGATGATAATAAATGAGATCATTCAAGGAGAGCATTTGGAGAACAGCAAGAAGAAATACACACTCATGCACATGTATATGTGTGTGCACACATGCACACACACATGCATACACAGCGTGACCGAAGGAAAAGCAGTCAGAATGTTTTCTCATAATGGTACACTTTTTATGTATACTTTATTGATTATGTTATTACAGTTGTCTCATTTTTTCTCCCCTTTATTCCCTGCACCCTACACCCCATCCCATCATTCCCACACCTCTTAGTTCACATTTATGAGCTGTACATGTCAGTTATTTGACTTCTCAATTTCCTATACTATTCTTAGCCTCCCCCTGTCTTTTGTTTTTTTTTTGCTCAACATTTTCCCACCACCACTTTCCCCAGCCCCACCCAACCCCACCTCCCACCCTCAATCCTTCCCCCATTTGGCTTTGTCCATTTATGCATGTTCCTTGATGACCCTCCCCTTTCTTCCCCCCACCATTATCCCCCTCCTACCTCCCTTCTGGTTACTGTCACTTTGTTTCTATTTCAATGCTGCTGGTTATATTTTGCTTGCTTGTTTGTTTTGTTGATTAGGTTCCACTTATAGGTGACATCATATGGTATCTGTCTTTCACTACCTGGCATATATCACATAGCATAATGTTCTCCAGTTCTGTCCATGCTGTTGTGAAGGGTAGTAGCTCTTTCTTTCTTTCTGCTGGGTAGTATCCCATTGTGTAAATGTGCCATGGTTTTTTGATCCACTCATTTACTGTTGGGCATTTAGGCTGCTTCCAATTCATGGCTAGAGTAAATTGTGCTGCTATGCACATTGGGGTGCATAGGTTCTTTTGAATGGGTGTTTCAGGATTCTTAGGGTATAATCCCAGCAGTGAAATTGCTGGGTCAAAAGGCAGTTCCATTTTTTTTTTTTTTTGAGGAAACTCCGAACTGTTTTCCACAGTGGCTGCACCAATCTGCATTCCCACCAACAGTGTACTAGGGTTCCCTTTTCTCCACATCCTCGCCAACGCTTGTTGTTTGTTGATTTGTTTATGGTGGCCAATCTGTCTGGTGTGAAGTGGTATCTCATTGTGGTTTTAATTTGCATCTCTCTGATGGCTAGTGACGCTGAGCATCCTTTCATGTGTCTCTGGGCCCTGTGTATGTCCTCCTTGGAGAAGTGTCTGTTCAGGTCCTTTGCCCATTTTTTAATTGGATTGTTTGCCTTCCTAGAGTGGAGTTGTGTGAGTTCTTTATATATTTTGGAGATCAAACCCTTGTCTGAAGTATCATTGGCAAATATATTTTCCCATACAGTTGGTTCCCTTTTCATTTTGCTGATGTTTTCTTTAGCCATGCAGAAGCTTCTTATATTGATGAAGTCCCATATGTTTATTCTTTCCTTTATGTCCCTTGCTCTAGGGGACATAACAGTGAAAATATTGCTGTGTGGAATATCTGAGATTTTCCTGCCTATGTTCTCCTTAAGGACTTTTAGGGTGTCACAATTTATATTTAAGTTTTTTATCCATCCTGAGTTTATTTTTGTGTGTGATGTAAGTTGGTGGTTGAATTTCATTTTTTCACATGTAGCTGTCCAGATCTCCCAACACCATTCGTTGAAGAGGCTATTTTTACTCCATTTTATGCTTCTACCCCCTTTGTCAAATATTAATTGACCATAGAGACATGGGTTTACTTCTGGGCTCTCTATTCTGTTGCATTGATCTATGTGTCTGTTCTTATCCCCGAACCAGACTGTTTTGATTACAGTGGCCTTATAATATAGTTTGATGCCAGGTATTGTGATCCCTCCTACTTTGTTGTTCTTTCTCAAAAGTGCTTCAGCTCTTCAGGTTGTTTATGATTCCATACACATTTTTGAAATGTTTGTTCTAGATCTGTGTCTGTCATTGGTATTTTAACAGGGATTGTGTTGAGTCTATAAATTGCTTTGGGCAGTATGGACATTTTGATAATGTTAATTCTTCCAATCCCTGAACACAGTATATGCTTCCATTTATTTGTGTCTTCCTTCATTTCTTTCTTTAGTGTTCTGTAGTTGTCTGAGTACAGATCTTTAACTTTCTTGGTTAAGTTTGTTCCTAGGTATTTTATTTTTCTTGTTACTATAGTAAATGCAATTTTTTCCATGATTTATGATTCTGATATTTCATTGTTGGTGTATGAAAATACCTTCGATTTCTGAGTATTGACTTTGTATCCTGCTGTTTTTCCAAATTCACTTACTAGGTTAAGTAGTTTTTTGGTGGAGTCTATAGGGTTTTCTAAGTACACTATCATGTCATCTGCAAACAATGACAGTTTTACTTCCTCCTTTCCAATTTGGATGGCTTTTATTTCTTTTTCTTGTCTGACCACTGTGGCTAGGACTTCTAATACTATGTTCAATAGAAGTGGTAAAAGTGGACATCCTTGTCTTGTATTGGGAAAGCTTATAGTTTTTGCCTGTTCAGTATGATGTTGGATGTAGGTTTCTCTTATATAGCCTTTATTATGTTGAGGTATGCCTCCTTCATTCCCACTTTGTTGAGTGCTTTTATCACAAATGGGTGCTGTACCTTATCAAAACTTTTTCTGCATCTATTGATATGATCGTGTGATTTTTGTCTTTCTTTTTGTTTATGTGATGTATTACATTTATTGATTTGCAAATATTGTACCATCCTTGCATGCCTGGGATGAATCCCACTTGATCATGGTGTGTGATCTTTTGAATGCATTGCTGGATGTGGTTTGCCAATTTCTGTTGAGGATTTTAGCGTTTATGTTCATCAGCAATATTGGCCTGTAGTTTTCTTTCTTTGTCGTGCCTTTATCTGGTTTTGGGATTAGGATGATGCTGGCCTCATATAAAGAGTTTGGGAGTCTTCCCTCCTCTTGGATTTTTTGGAATAGTCTGAGAAGCACAGGGGTTAGCTCTTCCTTAAACGTTTTGTAAAATTCTCCTGCAAGATTCATAATGGCACACTTCATATTTATTTTCTAAGTAGGAGGAGAACAAGAATGATAAGTGTTTCAGAAGCGAAGGAAGAAAAACATTTCAAGAAGGAAGGCACAGGACAGAGTAACTGAATACCAGAAAGAGTTAAGTAAGAAAATGATCAAAAATACCCCGGAGGGTTTTTTCAATTAGGAGGTGGTGGTTGATTTTGGCTAGGAGAGTCTTACTGAAGTTTTGAGGCCACAATGGTCACAATGGCTGGGTTAAGAATGAAAGGAGGGGGTTTCCTACAAGTGGTCTCCCTGAAGGAGACGGAGTGCCCTGCTGCCCAGAGAGGATAGCAATGAGAAGGGCAGAGGGTGACACATGGCATGCATAGAGGAAAGGGTTTTGCAGAAGAGCTCAAAATTAAACGGCAGCACCCTCTTTTATAAAATAAATAGTATGTGAAATTTGAGGAAAACAGAATTTTAAGCCAAGTTACCACCCACTGTACTTCCTCCCTGACCCCTCTTTTTCTCTAGAACTTGGAGGAACTATTTAATAGTCATTATTGACAGGACAATAAAGATGGAGTGAAAGGTGCTGACCTTTCTCCAACCTGGGAGATGGAAGGAATATTGAGATTGGCAGGAACTTTTGTAAGTTGCTTTTAGACACATTGCTTTTGAAGTAAGTAGTTGGAAAAGAGGCCTGGGATGCAGATAACAAGCCATGGCATAAAATGAAGGTTTTTGTTTTGGCTAGATCAGTGAAGTTAAGGCTTGGAGACTAGATGCATTCTTTGAAGAAGAGAAGGGGACAGAGAGAAAGAGAATCTCCATGTTTGACCTTGGGCAGCTGTGGGCACTGATTAAATACTCTCTAATGCCGTTGGCTTTGCATCTGATGCTGGAGCTTGATGTGTGCAAGGCAGGATGTTGGAAAGGGAAATGGATGTAAAAGCATGGAAGGGCAAGAACAAGTTCAAAGTCATGAGTGTGAGCTAGAGCCTGTGAGGATGACAGAACACTGCCCTGAGCCTCCGAGCTGAGCCTCTGCGAACTGAGCGTACTGAGCGGGAATCTGGTATGTAAGACACAAAAGCGCTGATCTTCCAAGTGGAAAAAGACAACACCAGAAACGGACAGGAAAGACGATCTAGGATGTGTGTCCCAGCCTAGCCATGTTAGCAGCACTGTAAAACCACCACAGCACACAAATAAAGTTGCTAAATGCCAACATAAGACAGAATGTTTAAATGCCAAATGAAAGACTGAAGCATTAAGTGCTGAGTTATTTTTTGTCTCTCTTTGGGAAAAAATGAAAGAAACCAAAGATAGAGTGACTTCTGAGGTTTGCAATTTTCTCAGGAAGATGAACTTGTTTTATTAATGAATGGCATTCTGAATCTCTTTGCTTTCGGAACCCGTAAAAAATGTAAATGAAAGACCATTTCTTTTTTTAATTGAACCATATGCCTTTAATAAAAATATTCTAGACTCACATGTGTAGGATAATTAGTATCCACCTATGAACAAATTATATCTGGAATATTAGAGAACTAAAATATGACCTGAAAAATATATGACTTTCTCTGCATACTGAGATTAATTTGAGGTGAAAGATAAAACTGATTTTCTCCTTGATGAGCATAAGAAAAAGAAAAAAATCTACTGGTGTGATGGCTTAGGGATTTATTGCAGAACTGTCTTGGAAAATGGACCATCTGTGACTGGAAGTATTATTATTTATATAATTTGTTCAGGACAACAAGCTATAATAAAATGTCCAATTTCCCTTTGCAGAATTGTCTGTTTTACTTTCAGTATATATATATTTAAAGTGTGACAGAATTATGGAAGAGCATTCCAAAGAAAATAGCTTTGCTGCTTTGTGAATGGGTGGAGCTGGAAACTTATTAGGTGGCACAAATGTTGGCAGTGGCAGGAAGCCATCTATTGAAGCTGGCACCAAGACAAGGGCTAGTTGGAGAGTGAGACCAACGTCAGGGGAAAAAATGTATAAAACTTACAATAGACATCAAGTCCTTGTCCAGGTACAATTTCTGCCTGGGAAAGATTATCATAAAAGCTCGGTCACAAAGGAGCTTATAAAGATCATTCCTGGGTGATCTCTTCTGTCAGCACACTTTCTTTCTTTCCTTCTTTCTTTCTTTCTTTCTTTCTTTCTTTCTTTCTTTCTTTCTTTCTTTCTTTCTTTCTTTCTTTCTTTCTTTCCTTCCTTCTTTCTTTCCTTCTTTCATCATCTATCTATCCATCCATTTATACACACCCTTATCTATGGATATGTATAATCAAATCGACAGTGATCTTTGTCCTGGAACTCCAGACTCCCTACTCAGATGTCCAACAGGCATCTCTAACATAATTAAAAAGAGAACACTTGACTTCCCTCCAAGATCTTCTACCTGCTCCCCGCACCCCCCATCTCCCATATCTTTAGAAAGCACTATCATTTATCCACTTGCTCAAGGTAAAAGTCTAGAAGCTAAAACTCAATTCCTTTCCTGCCCTTCATTTCCACATGTAATCTGTCAGCAGGTCCTGTGACTGCCTCTATCTCAAACCCATCCTCATCTCTCCATCTCTCAGTTTCTATCTTTTCTGCACTCCCTGCAACAGCCTCCTAGTTTTCTCCCTGGGCACATTTCCTTTTCCCTCACACAGCAGGCAGAATAAGCTTTTAAAAATATACCCCATGTTTTATTCTTCTTCACTCAGAATCCTCTGAAAGTTTCACGTTGTGCTCAGGAGACAACCCAAACTTCTCCTGTTGCTCACAGAGACTATGAGATTGGACCTTCACCCCGCTCTCTGCATCAGCTCAGAACAATCTCTCCCTGCCCACCGTACTTCAGGAATACTGACTGGCTCTCGCTCTCATTTTCAGACAACCAAATATTTTGCTGAATTAACTTGCGTTTCCTACACAACCTGGAATCTCTTCCCCATGTGTCTTTCCACCAGTCACCAACATGACTAACTCCTCTTTGTCAATCAATGCTGATCTTAAACGTCTCCTAGGTATTATTTGTCACATCATTGCATTTTAATTCTCTACCTTACTTATTTCCCTCTGATATTTCTACCCATCTATCCACCCATTCATCCATTCTTCTATGATTTCTACAAACAGAATAAAAGTTCCAGAGAGGCAGGGATTTTCTGGGTCTTGTTCACTGCCATATCTTCAGTGCCTCACGGGGCCAAAACAGAAGGCAAGCATTGCTTTCTAATATTAGAGACAATGAGAGACAGATGCTTTTAATATAAAATGGGAAATGCCATGTCAGGGGAAGCAAGGCATGCTATGGGAGCACAAAGAGGGGCAGCCAACTTGGCCTGGGGGAAGACTTCCTGGAAGAGGTGGCGCTTGACTTGAGTTGTTGATGAGTAGATGTAGAGGAAAGTAAGGAGGTTGGCCTTGGAAGGGGTACCGCCATTAGTAAAGGCTGATTTATATCCTAAGGAAAGAACCTGGAGTGTAGAGAGAGAGAAATAAATCAGCAGGAGTTAGGAGCTAGAGTAAGCAGTCCGAGAGAGAGAGAGAGAGACAGAGAGACAGAGAGAGAGAGAGACAGAGAGAGAGAGAGGGAAAGAGAGAGAGAGAAGAAGAACAAGAACTTATCCTATAGGTAATGGAGTCACACTGAAATGATTTTAGAAATCACACTCTGGCAGCAGATTGGAAAGGGCTGGGAACAGAAAATTATTAAGGTAGTCCAGGCAAGACTTAGGAATGATTCCACCTTATATCATGTCAGGTTATGGCTGCACGAATTTCAAGGAAAGGAATACTAGGACTGAATGATAGTAACTGATATTTTCTTGTTATTTTTATAGTTTCTTGTTATTTTTCCTCACTCTCAAGACTCCTCATCTGAAAACTCATATTAACAAAAGTTATGTCAGTGGATATGATAATTAAACGAAATAAAGTATATAAAATAGCTTGTGAACTTCTTGGCACAGAATAATAATCAGTAAATATTCTTTATTTTCCCTATTAACTAACACAGTCATTGGTTTGGGAATAGATTCACGTGGAAAATATAGTACAAAGGAATTATGTTAAATTGAAGTTTAGAGGTCCAGAATTCATACCATCCACATCATTATCTGTGAAACCTTAAGCAATTCACTTTATATCATATCATTTATAAAATACAGAATAATAATTTTCCAGGATCAAGTGATATCAGGCATAAAATGTTATATGAATGTAAGGTACATTATTTTGGTCTTCAAAGCTAGCTGTAGCCAAGGCATGCATCTTATTTTGGGATGAAAGTCAATCATGGTTTTGGATTTTTTTTTTCTGGCATTTTCTGATTCCAAAGTTGAAGGCACAACCAACTCAGCAGCTATGTTTGAAGACAATATATCACCTATTACTTCTAAGTAACTACAAAACATCACAATGTCTATTTCTTGTCTATTAGCTATCCATTGCTGTGGAACAAATTATCTCAAAAGTAAATAGCTTAAAACAACAAAGAGTTGCTGTCTCACAGTTTCTGTGAATCAGGAATGATTCCAGGACACAGTCGTCCAAAAGCCTGACTGAGGCTGAAGGACATACTTTCAAGATGGTGCTCTTTCACGGCTCTTGGCAGGGGGCCCCTGTTCCTCACCACCTGGCTCTCTCCTCATGAGATGGCAGCTAACTTCTTCTGGAGTGATAAATCCAGGAGAAAGAACAAGAAGGAAGACATAGCACCTGTGTGACCAAGCCTCAAAAGGCACATGCTATTAATTCTAGCTTTTTTTCTATTTGTTACAAGGGAGTCAAATGCAACCACTCTAAAGAAGGATGAGGGTAGAGTCTAGGTTCCTCTTCTTAAAGGGAAAGTTATGAAAGAATTTGTGGACATATTTTAAAGCCACCACATTTCTCTACAGTCAAAGTCAAGGAGTGGTCCCCTGGGGTCCCCTTGAACATCAGCAGAGCAAGTGGCTGCCTGCGCTGGTGATATACTTAGCATGGGGAAGACCACCTTCCTTCCACAGGACCAGGTCAACCTGCTTGCTCACCTCCGAATAGAGTTTTATTTATGTTTATGTATACGTCCTAATACACTATCTTTTAAAAACCATAACATCTTTGGCAAGACCAAACACAGTGCCTGGCAAAACTAGGAGTTCCATAAATGTTAGTTCAATTTATTGAAAGATTCTGAATGCAAATAGTTTATGGGATCCCTTCCAGGGGACAGGCTTTTGTAAGCTGTAGAGGGAGAGGATGTGAGGGTTCGAAGAATAGGAACATGGATGACGAGAAGGCAAAGTGACAAAAGGACAAAGAACTAAGTGCTCCACACAGCTTTACAAGTGCACGTGTCTGCGGAAGGCTGGACTGCAGAGCCTGAAGGTAAACTAAACTCTCTGCAATAGTGGCGGCAGCTTGACGGGTGGCAGGATGACCTACAGAGAGGGAGCCACACTGGGGAAAGTTCTCAGAACCTAACAAAATGATAGCCATTCTCGAATATGGAGTGGGAAATACAACCCGAAAGAATGAGTGGGTTCAGCAAGAGCAAGAGAGGGTTATTATAAGAAACGTTTTCAAGTAGATTTTAATTTTGGAGAAACACCAAGTTGTAAATTCATCTCAGACATTTAAAATGCATTAGATGCTACTACAACCCTGGCTGTCGATTCAGCCAGCATTTATTGAGCAGCAATTGTGTGTCAGCCGCTGTTCTCATGGCATGCACATTTATTGTCTCATTCAGTCCTCACAAACACTGTGTGGGAAGCTTTATTATTCTTTTCTATAGGACATCCCTGTTCTGGCAGCTTGTTCCTTGTTCAAAGTCACGTAGTTAGCAAAGGGAAATCTGTGGCGGGAATCCAAGTTTTTAAACTTTATTTTATCACAACTTTCATGTCTTAAAATGAGAAATTGCAAATGAAGATTCATCATGGATTAAATAACATTTCTTGAAATACAGCAGTACCCTAAATAAAATACTGGCATAGTAAACTATAGGTATAACTCATTCCATGAAAAGTTCCTTGCTCTTGACAACACAGTTTTACTGCAATAATATTTAAAATGTGAGTGACGATTGTTTTTAGAGCCTCTTCTGCAAATTCATGTCTTTCCCAGAGATAAGGTTGCATGTTCCCCACAGCAAACTCAGCTTTCTCAAACACTAGGGCTCTACCCAATGCATCTTCTACTGCATAACATCTAATAACAATGTAACGACTAAAGCAACCCAACATAGAAAAATTGAAAAGTTTTCAAATACTTGATTTACAATTATACTTTTAATTGAAGTGTCTATAGGAAAATTCAGTCTTTTTTTCAATCTTTATCTGTTAGAATTTGCTTATTCTCCATTATTTCTTCAAGAAAACATTTTCTCTTTCTCCCTGGCATTTCTTTGCGACCTTCGATTCCTACTGCTGCTCTCCACGCACGTGTGCCATCCACTCGTGCATTCATTCACTTAGTAAACATCATTTGTTCACTCTTTTGACATATATTTATTGAACATCTCCTATTGGCTAATCATTTTTCTAGGCACTGATGAACTATTTTTGGTTGTAGGTCAACCACTGTGCTCAGCTCTATTGGTACAGAGATGTTGTGTAAGACACTATCACTATCTTAAGCAAATGCTATATAATAGAAGGTATGATGACATTTTACATAGAATACAGTGAAGACGTGGATACTAACATCTCTAATATCAACAGTGCTATTGTTAGTTATAATATATAATATACGCATTACATATGTATTGTTTTACCTAGGGGTCCTAAGGACCCCTAGGGTAGAAGAGTAGCATGTCAGATAAAAAGTAGGCTTTCACCAGATGGTCGTTTTGAAAGTCTGGGTCCAGGTACTCGGAAGTGCAGGTGCTAAGGGAGCACTCGATGTGTAAGAACAATATTAGGGCAAATTGTGAGAGAAAATATAGAGTGATCCAGGAGAGACTGGGAAAGCTGTCAGACTACACACCTGACCTGAGTGAAGGGGAGCAGGAAGGAAAGTTGGATGGAAGTCTCCTGACTACTGTGTAGTCTAAGGAAAGCAGGGCCATTGGGAGATAAAACCATTGTCTGCCTCAGAAGAGCTTCCTGCCTTCCAGGAAAGAGGTGCCTTCTCATCTTGGCTGCCCTAAGTCATGGTCTGGAAGGAACTCTGGAGAAGCAGAGCTAGGCAGGTGGGCCCCTTGGTCAGCTACGCCCCCTGTAGGTGCAGGCTGGGAGGCACATGCCCAGGGCTACCACAGTTGCAGTGAGGCCAGCACTCCAGGCTGAGAGGGCAGGTTAAACAAAGGCTTGGCCTGAGGCAGTTTGCTGCCTTTTAGTGGAACTACCAGCTTAATATGGCTGGTGCTTTTTGCAAAATGCAATAAGGTGCATTTTGGCCTGGGTAATGAGGAAGTAGAAAGGGCAGATATTGAGAAATAATTCTGGAGATGTACAGTAGCCACATCGCCCAGTCTAATGTGAAAATCTAAGGGATTTAGGCAATAAGAAGACATTGGGGAGTTTAAGTAGAGAAGAGAACTAATCAGGTATTTTTTTCCTCCAGATAATCCAGTGGATGGATTAGAATGTGACTAAAAAAAAAAAAAACCGAACAGGGAGAAAAGTTGGACCAACTTCTTTTCTGAACTATTGCAGTAACACTGTAAATGCGACCACTCAGGAATGTGTTTTAAAGTAAAGTTAACATCACTTGATCACCAGTTGTGCGTGAGGCATCTTTGATCCCCAGGTCTCTGGCTTGCACGCTAGACTGTGGAGATAGTCCCTAAACTAAGGACTGCGTGAAGAGACAAAGGTTTGGGAAAAAATAAGTTTTTGCAAATTGCATCAGCTATCGAGCTCTCAGTCCCATCCCTGTCGTCTTCTTTCTCTGTTCATTTTGGAAGAACACCTCCTGGCTCTCTCCACGCAGACGCGTGGAGAGACTCTGCAGATGCTGATCAAGAGCCCTTATCTCTGGACAGCTGGTGATGGATGGATGGTGGAACATCATCTGACTTCCTTAACCCCAAAAGGCAGAAATCACCCGCAGAAATCCTCAGAATCTCTAGGAAAACACTGAACTTTAATCCCAAACTTCATCTTTGTTACTTAAGTTTCATGACATCCATTCAGGCAACATAAAAATTTCTAACCAAAATTGTACGCATAAATCACACAGTCTTGGGGCAAATGGGAAGAGAGTGATTGTTGTGATTCTCTGTAGAGTGTGAAGAGGGCATCAACGTAGCATTTCTAAAGCACCTACCAGTCCTAGGGGATGTGCTAAGTACTGTATATTATTTCTACTGCCTCTTCCTTTTCCTCTTTCTCTCCTACACCCTCCTCTCTCTCCCCTCTTCTTCATCTTTGTTTTCATCTTCTTTTAAGTCACTAAATCCTTAATGATCAGGCCACTGCTTAATTCAGAAAGCACCAATCATTTTCCTTCTCGTCCACTATAAAAGCCGAAGTCTGTACAATGACTTGCAGGACCCTACCCACACCCAAACCTTCCCCCTCCAGTTACCTCTTGGTTCTCCTTACACACCTCCCACTGCTCACCTCAGTTCCAGCCATGCTGACTGTGCTACTCCTTGGCGACCTCAACAAGGGTCTCGCCTCAGAGCTTGTGTGCTTATTGATCCCCCTGTCTGCTCTTTCCCCAACAACCATGTGTTCACTGGCAATTTTTTACACATGCAAACGGCAAGCTCGCTGACCACTCTTGAAAACTACACCTCCTGTTTCTGCATTCTCTCCATACCCCCTGCCCTGATTTTTTTTCTTCATATTCCTTATCACCTTCTGATATGCCATGTAATTTACTCATCTATACTCATTGCTGGTCTCTCTATATGAAAATACAAGGCACGGATTTTGCCATTTTGATTTTCTGCCATGTCCTACATTGTTGTAGCGCTTCCCTCTAAGGGGGCGCATATTCACATCCCAGTCATAGACGAGGTGTCTGGCTTGAGGAAGCTGAAACAATTTCCCAAGTCACATAATCAGTAAATGACAAGGCTTAAGTTCAAATCCAGACTTGTCTGGCCCAAAGATCCACGCATGTCCTTTTCACTACACTGTGCGTTCTTTTCTTCCCGAAGAGCTGTTAAATACTTTCATATAATCAGGGGCAGCTTCCATACAGAGAGCTTCTGCTTTCTAAACTCTGAATTTTGGTTGGAGCGACCAAGTGTGAGGGACCTGTGTGAAAAGACAAGAAAGGAAGAAATGAGATCAACAACAAACTGTGGGGTTTTTGTATTCTCAGAAGAGTTAAATGCCAAGCTCTTGAGATCCCTGGAAACCATCTACCTGACACCCAGGCTGGATCAAACCCACAAACTGTGGGGAAACTGATGACACAGAGGAGCCAGCCATGGGTTCTGTTTGGATGGCAGGCACAGATGTCTAACTAGAGTTGCTGTTTATTAAAATAAGTTGCTTGGCTATTCACAAGCGGGAGTTCATCAAAACATTGCAAATGATGCACCTTGAGAAATGTCACTCCTTATCATGATTGCATTTCCATATTTTTTCCATGTTAGTTTGGTGTGTATATGAAACACTTTAAAAATGTAGACTCTACTCAGACCAGCTGCTGGGAACAGGGTATGTCTGAGTCTGCTCTGAGATCAGGCAGGAGCAGTACTGAGACATGTTTCAGTGCGACTTTCATGCTCTGCACACAACCTGCATTTCTGTAGCAATCAGTTCAGAGCAAAGCAGTTCCTATCACTTGCAGCTCACTGGGAGCCTTGGGAACCCCTGGCTCTCTTCTCCTTTCCCTCTCTGTCAGTCATCAAGGAGTAAATGTCATGCACTGGAAGGAGGTAATTTTGCTGCCTCAGGAATCAGTGCTTCCCTCTGAGGACCATTGGAATGTAATTCATTTCTTCAGTCTTTCTTCTCAAGTATTAAAAAAGTCAACAACAAAAAATTTTCTTTCCCAGCAGGGCTTGCCAGCACTGGATAGGAGCAGTCAGCATGAATTTTAATCACAGTGTCTGTTTTTCAGCCCTGGATTTCCCATAATCAATTTCTTTCTGTCTATTAATTAAGAATGAATATGTATAGAGTTTGCAAATTGATCAATCTCGACACCTAGGAGACCACTCAGTCACATTCAGAGCGGAGCTGGGGTGTGTTTCTCCATAGAGTGTAACCTTATGTAAGAGGTACATTAGATGATGATTTTTTTTCTTGCTAAAATGATTCACCCTGTAGGTCTTTAAATGGGTCAGCTAGTGCTGTAAATTAATTTACGCAAAAAGGAGTCTTTTTTTTTTTTTAAGGAACACATCTATTTAGGAGGTGAGATGCACACATATTCTCCTTCCTTTGACCTTTCTTTTACTGTACCTTGGGTTCACTCTGCTCCGTTTTTCTCCAGCTACTGAACCCCACTTACCTTTCCGAGGGGCATGAAGGAGGTCATGATGCAAGGGGATGCCCACCTGGATGACTCATTTTCTTGGCCAGTAACTTCTGTGATCAGAAGAGCCCTGTGGTGAAAGCCCTGTGGTCCCAAATGCAGTTCCCGCACCCTCCCTTTTCTTGCGGAATCAGGAAGCACCCCTCATCCTCTAGGCACATTGACGCGTTCACCAGGCGGCAAACCCCGCTGAGCTTCAGCGTCCAGAGTTAACATTTGTTGGGGTTTTATTACTTAGGCTTGATCAACTGAATCACTGGCAACGTGACTGAGCTCAATTGCCAGCCTCCCTCCCCGCACAGAGGTTGAGCTAATATCATTTGGCTAGAATCTCACCCCTCTGATTACATGGTTGATGTTACCAACATGGCCAGCAGTCCCATCCTGAAATGATGTAAGGACTCACTGTGAAGCACCTCACTAACATAATCTATCAAGGCCCTCCATGAATAACAAAGATGCTCCAATCAATTGGGAAATTCCAAAGATTTAAGACAAGCACCCCAAGAACCTGGGACAAAAACTGGATAAAGTCTTTATTATGTAACAACTTCATCAGAAATTTTTCTTTCAAGTGATGAAGAGCAAGGATAAGGTCACAAGAATCTCTAAATTGTTAGTGGTTACTTGGCATATTCGTGTACAGTATGTCATTTCACCCTCATGATACTCCTTTGTAGAAGGTATTAGTGTCATCTTTGTTTTACACATGGATAAACTGAGACTAAATAACGTTAGAAATATTGTACATGAATATCCAACTAGTAACATTTAGTGTTAGAGTTTAAAACCAAGTTTTCTAACTTTATATCATGAACCCTTTGGATCTATTAGAAGAATAGTAGGAGACAATAATAGAGATACGGATACTTAATTGTTTTTCTTCTCTGAAAATGCAGGATAAGAATGGACTTGCCCAGGATAGGACAGGAAACGAGGACTGTATCTGGGGGTTATGCTTCCCAATGTGGCAATAGATTTCCTCTCTAGTTTTCTTTATGTGTTTACGTGTATTTGGGGAAGGTTATGCATTGATTCTGTGTCAGGCCACATCCAAGAATTGAACACACAGACAAAGACACCGTCCCAGGCTTTTCTGAAGGGGAGACAGATGGTAAACAAAAGATTACAATAGGATGTGGTTAGAGAAACAATAGAGGGAAGCACTTAGGAGGGGGACTTCACTAGGACAGGATAAGAAGAAGAGGGAGTCAGGAAAGCTTTCCTGCAAGAGATAAAATAAGAACTGAGGCCCCAGAACAAACAGGCCTCTAGTTCTATAAGTGAAAGGAACAGGGGTGCTGGAGTCTTTTATCTGTCTAGGTGACTGATGTCCCTTGCTGTTTGCGTCTGCCTCAGCTGTGTGGCTAGAACCCCAAGGTAGGAGGAATGGAGTCCCCCAGAGAAGGGGGCTCAGGTATGAGGGTGCAAACCTGGCTAATGCTGAGGGACATGGTTGTGTCAGGGACTCCCTTGAGTTCCTCCTCTGTGACATGAAGACTCTGGACTTCCCTGTGATCCCTGGCATCCCTCTGCCTCTGACATTTCATTATTTTGTAATTTCATGAAAAATGTTTTGCAAAGCAAATGAATAGTGTAAGCAAGATTATAAAGAGAACATTTGCCTTCTTAAGGGAATACATTGTTTTCAACCACATTAGGAGCATTAATTTGCATATAAACAATGCAAGTTCTATATGGAGCAGAGGTTTATTTTCTTAGGTGTTTTGGTAAATTAATTGCAAATTGTTTTTGCAAATTTCTCTACTCTGTGTGTATTAGGAAGTGATAGAGCTGCATTCATTTTAAACAGTCTATATTTCGAATATTCACAATTTCTTGAATGTTCACAATATTTGACTGTTCTCTGAATTTTCTTAAATTATTCCTTCATTCAATGGCTATAACAGACAGGATTGGTTTTCCCAAGGAGGATTTGGGTAAATTCATCTTGTGTTACCCAGATGGCAGGGATGTTGGCTGAATATCCCACTTCCATTCATCTTGGGTTGGTGTAGGACTACCCACCAAAATGTGTACTAGTCTGCTTACATCTGAAGCACTGCCTATGCTTGTAACTCCCAGTCCTTGTGGTCTTTCTTCATCCTTCCCCTCTATAACTTTGAGTGTTTTCCCCTCCCCTTATCAATCAGACTATACAGACTTTGACTAATAATGAACATTTTGCAAGTATTTTATTTGTTTAGACAACTACTGGAGATTTGGGTGTCATACAGAGATTGCACTATGCGCAGAACAAAGCTATCTTTCTGGTTTCACTCTCTCCACATCTCATCCCCTGCTCCCACATTCTCTTTCTCTTCTCTTCTTTCTTCTCCACCACCCCTCCATCCCCCTGCCATTCACCCTTCTCAGAAGCAAAACATATTCACCTCTTGTCTTAAGCATAACAATTTACTGATCATTACCTATAGCTTGGACACAGTCTTGAGGCTTTGTTTTCTACTTCCAAGTGTCTGCCCAAAGCATTCCAAATACATTTTGTTAGGCCAGGGTAAGATCCAGAAAGGATATCATAAGGAAGCATGCTTCCACTAAGAGGGATGTATAAAGCTGGGCAAGTAAAGGCTTCAGTGATAAGTTCCTGGGCAGAATAAAGAGCCTGTGCAAACCACAGAAGCATGTGGGAGTGTTACGGAACCCTGCCTATGCTTTATGGGAAAGCTGTGGGGTACGATTGCCCACTGCCAAGAAGTATGACTCCCAAATCAAGAGTTTGGTGAACAAGGAAAGGGGTTGTTTATTTACAGGTTATACAGATTCAGAATAATGGCAGAAATCTGCCATTAACTCCCACTCCCTTTAAAACACCCCAAAACACATAACCCTGCCCCCCTTTGCCAGCCCAGGCCAATTTCAGAATACTTCCATCAGAGGTACAGTCTTTCAGAAAAGCAGAAATCTGTAGCTCAGAATCCCCAGACATAGTTCAGCATCCCAGACAACTCCCACTAATCCGGCCTTGGTTAGACAGGTCCCCACGCAGCTCCATCCACTCTGCTGCCATATTCTCCAGACAGGCTTCTCAGTGGGTCTCCTCTTTCTTACTTCAGCTCTTAATCCAAAACCGTGTGGCGACTCCTTACTCCAAGCCACATGGCACCTCCTTACACACCAGACCTCATGGCTGAATCTGCCTCCTTCATGGCTCCTTCCTCATGGCTGCCTCCTTTCTCAGACTTCATGGCTGATGGGGCAGCCCTTCTACACCCTTTCAAACCATACAGCTGATACTTCCTCCTCTCTCTCAGCCCGCCCTTATCTTAAATGCTGACCAGAGCTTCCTACATGACCTCATAGCCAGCCCCTCCTACAATGTGCTACTTTTTCTAATTCCCCTGTATCTTTTACCTTCTTTGGCCTGCCACCCTCAGTCAGGGCAAGAGTTCTCCGTGACCCAGGAACCTCTGTCTAGTGCCTCTTGTGCAGGTGCTGTATAAGCTACCCTGACCATGTCATGAGTCACTATACGGCCTTAAAGTCGTATAGACCTTTTACCCGGGAAGCGGCAAAGCTATCAACTAGCTATTGACTTACCATTGTTATAAAAATGATCTTAATTGCCATATCATCCCTTTTCCTCATTCCCCAACCATGGGCTGTGGGGAATATTTTTGAAGACCCCCACTTTACACCCCATTTCAAGAATATGGCAAAATCTCAAGTAATTCTCTGTGATGGGAGTTTAGAATGATTATGGGGGTGGGGGTATGTGACTGACAAAAAGATGCAGTTGGAGGAGAAGGCAGTGGTCACATTACAAATGACGTCAGTATATTATATTTTCTACAGCAGGCGATGGGAGCCTAGAAAAGCACACACCACCAGTGGGGTAAAGCAGCAGAGATGGTCACAAAGATGCCAGTCAGACTAGTGCGATGGCAAGGGCCTGGAATAAAGTAGGGATGGGGGGGGCAGAGGAAATAACATATTTAAGAATGAAATAGGAAGCCAATAAATTGGTGGTTGATGAGGGAGAAACAAAACAAGCCTAGGAAAACACTGAATTCCTGCCTTAAACTCTTATTTGCCGAGTTAGGAAATGACGGGGGAAAAAAGGATAAAAATTGGGAAATGTTTAATTTTGGAAATTTAATTTAATTTAATTTGGCCCTTGGATGTCATTCATGGTATATCTCAGGCAGTAGGTTGAACAAGTTGAGAGTTATTACTGCTCAGCAACATGTTTGATGGAAATGTCTACATAACTCCTCCGAATCTAACAAGCTCTGGCCATATCATTGCATATAAGCCATGGTTCGCGATTTCATTTTTCATGCCACTGTATACTTGCTCCCTGGCTATCAGAACCTAGGCTTGATAATGGCTGAGGATGTTCTGTTTTGTTTTCTAATTGGTGTATCACACAGTTTAAATTTAGCATGGGACAAATGAATCAGTAAATTTTTCCCAAGTTAGAACCATCAAAAATACTTATTGAGAAAGCTTTTCCCACAACTTGATAATGTTTCAAGAAGACTGCATACATTTCTGGTCAATTTAATTTAATATATATAAACAACAGGTGTTTCAGGAACCCAGTTTACCATTGGGTTTTCTCAGATTTTTTTCTTTTTTTTAATAATTTTTAAAATTACAGATGACATTTTATATTATTTTACATTAGTTTCACGTGTACAGCATAGTGGTCAGACATTTATATAATTTATGAAGTGATCTCCCAATAAGTCTAGTACCCATTGACACCATACATAGTTATTACAGTATCATTGACTATATTCCTTATGCTGTACTTTACATCCCCTCAATTATTTCGTAACCACCAATTTGTACTTTTTATTCCCTTACCATTTTTTCATTTCTGGTCATTCTTAATGGTGAGAACAGTTTAATTTTAGTATTCAAAGCTCCTTTTCAGGTATTAAGTTCTCACCGGTCTACATAAATCAGTTTAGAGCATTGCCCACTGCCCCCGACCCCAGTCCACCCATGGAACCTTTCTGGTCAGAATGGGGATAGAAGTGACTAAGAAAAAGATAAACTGTTTATTTAACTGGTCCTGCAAATGCAATTCTCATTTGACCTGGGATCTTGGAATGCAAGACCTGACCTGCAAGGCCATCACGTCCCTCTGTGTGGCAGGAACGCCTACCAGCCGGAGCTCATGGTAGTTACAGAAACGTCTCTCAGTTCACTGACACGAACACTTCTTTTGGAAAGCGGAGGAACCCATTCCTAATCGTTCTAAGATTTTTCTCACTGCATTCCAAGACCCCAAGAAAAGGCCCTCATGATCTTTAGTTATGTTTTTTTTTTGGAAAATGAAACAGTGGCTATGTTATCCTCATTTTTATGATGATGTATCTTGAAAATAAAGTGAACTCCGTGAGTATAAGTGGCATGTGTATAATGCGATGGAAGTTGTTTCTTCAACCCAAATCAAATTTACTCCCTGAGAACAAAGACCATTCTTTACCACACATGGAAACTATATAATGAATTCTTTTTTCCCTATGCCTTTCTTCAATTTTCTATTTAAAGCAATTTCTGAAAATACATGAATTATGCAGCTTATCTCTCAGATGAAAAATAATTTTCTCCTGGGATTGGATGGCTGTGTATTTATTAATAGCAATAAAATTTTCCTTGTTCTTTTGTATCAAGTAATAGGATGCAAACTACAGTATAAAAGAGGCTTTCTAGAAATAATAATAGCAACAGATGAATAATTATAAAAGCTGTATGGAATTTAAAGGCACTTTAATTTATCATTACTTCCATGTGTTCAGAAAGGATCTGAACAATTATTTTGACTATAAAAAGGAAGAGTGTGATATTCTTTCTCATTATGAGATTAAGTTCTTAATATACCACTTTTACTATAAGTTAAAAAAAAACTCTCTTCTGGTTCCCTCTAATGATGTAATCATGACTGAAGACTGCTCAACTGCAGATGTGTTTGTGCTTCTTACTGTTACACAGGGATCCTGCACTTCAAACATATTTTAATTTGAAAAGTGTTCATCTTTGCAGCTTAGAAAAATGAGATCATACCTGTTTGTTTAGTGAGACCTTTCGACCTTTATGTCACATGAATTCACAACGATGGCAATGAATAGAATTTTCTTAGGTCATGACCTGATGGTAGCAAAAATTGAATATGA
>PVJD01005589.1:0-113153 GCA_004026545.1 Mormoops blainvillei | reverse complement strand
AACCCACCTACCCTTCCTCCCTCCCTCCCCCCCTCCCCTCCTCCTTTCCTCCTTTCCTTCCTTCCTTCCTTCCTTCCTTCCTTCCTTCCTTCCTTCCTTCCTTCCCTCCTTCCCTCAACAAATATTTATTAGTTGCTTCTAGGCCCTGACGGTATAAAGATAAATAGAACCAGGCAATGACCTGCAGGACCCTGACTCAAGGGAGAGAATCAGATTAACAGGGTGTCAGCCAGGCTGCAACAGAACATAATACATGCTCAATAAATATACGCTGAACAAATAAGTGAAAAAAATGTAGTAACTATTATAATAGGTTATCACAGAATAAGGTCCAGTGAGAGGAAAGAAAAGAAACCTTCTTTTCTCCATTCCTGGAGATCAGGAAAGACCTCACAAGGCAGTGACCAGCTGGATGAACTCATCCAAGTTGAACAGGGGCTTGCAGGTGGCACTGGGGAAGAGCTCGAAACACATGAGAGCACGTTCAAAGGAGAAGTGGCAAAAAGGAGCAGCAGAGCAGAAGCAGACTGGCCTAGCTGGGGCACAGCTGGGGCACAGGGCATGGGGCAGAGGTGAGGGCAGGGGGCTGACACATGAGGCTGGGAGGAAGCCAGCTCTCGTCACAGAGGGCCAGTGAGTGCGGGCTTCCTCCTGGAGGTGAAGGGGACTCTGCTAACTACTCAGGGGCCAGTGACCATGCAGGGGCCCAGTGAAGAGGAGGCATTTAGGGGCTGATCTGTGACCCTGGTTGGTGAACGGAGGGCTGTGGCCTGGGTGTGGTGGCCTCCACACTCAAGAGGGCCCCGTGCTAAGGATCTAGTGCTTTGTGGTTGCTCTCTTGAAATTCTTACAATTTTGTCTTTGAATTTATGTTCTGAATGGGAAGCCTAATGGGACAATGGAGCATGTGCCTGAGTTTGGAGCACAGTCCTATTCCACCACCTCCCTTGGGTGAGTTCTTGGCCTGCTCCTTACCCTTGGTGACCTTGGTGAGGGGTCCCCTCGCCCTGCAGTCTCCTGGCACTCCAGGCGGGACCAGTCACAGTGGCAGAGGGAGCCCTCCGCCCTGGTAGGGGTCTGGACATAGACACTGGAAGGCCAGGGGCACGCTCCACAGCTTCTGGGGCAGGGCAAGGCAGCATGTCCCACAGCTGACAGGCCTGGGGAACCTCTCGCCCATCCCCCCTGCAGGGACAGACTCCCATCCCAAACTTCCCCCTGCCTGGTTTATCAAGTGGCAAAGGGTTCTTTCAGTTCGCACAGGGACGGCAGATGAGGCACATGGGATACAAAACAAGGCAGGCCCTTTCCTGACCTTCTCACCATTTGTTCTGGCTTCATCTTTACCATGCGGTCACAATGGGGTGATCAAGAGACAGCTATGTCTTTGTTGGTTATTGTAGATTTCAGGGGAGGGCGGGGGTCTCAATGGCTCAGTTTCTGTGGATTTGTTTGTGGACAAGGACAGCTGTGCCTGTCCATGGCTTAGATTACTGTTAGGACTTCACCAAGGTGCCTCCAGGAATTAGGAGTTGGAAGTGTGGCTCTGCTGCCGTCTCTGTGGGACCCTGGGCAATTACTCAGCCTCTCCGAACTTCAGATCCCTCCTCTGTAAAAGAAGGGTAGTAACACACCAGCTTCGTGGTATTGTTGTGAGGATTAAATGGAATGAATCTGAAAATTGGCTTAATAGAGCGTTTGACCTTGAATGGGCTATTGAACAATAATACAAAGAACAATAATAATAACGGACATTTGCACTTACTTTGTGCCAGGTCCTGCTCCCAGTGCTTTACATGTATCAGCTCATTTCATTCTCGACATAACTTTGTAAGATAAGTCCTATTTCATATCCATTTTATAGTTGAGGAAACTGAGGCCCAGAGAGATTAAGAACTTGCCCCAAATCACACAGATTCTTCATTGGAAGAAGTAGACTTACGAGCCCTGGCAGTCTGGCTCCAGGGTCTGCGTTTATAACTACAGTACTATTCAGCCTTGTTTGTTAAAATAAGTGCTCAATAAGATGAAAGTTGTTGTTTGCCTATTTTTTTAAAAATTATGTTTCTTCACATATGTACATACTTTCATACGTATCAAGATACACACACCCACACCTTTTGTTGGTCTCTCAGCTGAGAGCTCACCTTCCAAGGCAAAGGAAGATCAGGTCCCTGGGGTCACCGGGGAGGTCCCTCCTGGGGAGCACGGGCCAAGCCAGGCTGCTGCACCGCAAGGATGCCCGCTCCCCTCCCACCAGGCCAAACAAGGGCACGAACAAAAGCCAGAAAACAGAGGAGGGGGCCTGGCTCTCAGCCAAGTCCACTGAAAGTGGAGAGTGGCCCCTGCTGTCACATGAGGTCAGACCCAGGCGACCTGGTCTCCCACCGGTGAGAACTGGGTTTCCTAGTTCCACAAGGGGGAGCGAAGACAACCCATGCCTTCACGTCTCTGTGGTGTGATTGGGGCAAAAGGCCTGAGTGTGGGTTCCTGAGGAGGGAGTAGGAGGAGGTGGGTATGAACCACTCCTTGGGTCCTGCTGCGTGGTCCCTCTTTTATGTCTCTAGCAACTGGGAGCTCCCTCCTCCTGTGGTAGCCGTAATACCGTAATACCGTCATTTCTCAGCGGAGCACCACAATCCCCCAGCCTGTGGCTCCTCCTCCCCTCAGGGGTTAATTGGGCCCCTTGAAACCTGTCAGCGTTTGGATAATCCTTCTGCTACTCACTCTGGACTCAACGCGAGGTACCTCCCTGAGATTTCGCCAGTTCTAGGCTGAGCCCACTCCATCTGTTCAGGTCACTCCTGTAGCAGCCAGGCCTGGGATGGAAGACACATGGGCCTGAAGATAGTGGTTTGTTGGAGTCAGCAAAAAAGAGCCAACTGTTTGAGATAGTCAGGAATTTTGCAAACCGGTAGCTTAAAATCTGCCCTGGTGGAAGTATTTACATCAAGGAAACTGACAAACACTGTAAATCAGGGTCTGTTTTCCCTTGGAGAGCAGTTTGCTAACACTCCACTGCCTGGAGTCCTGATTCCCATGGGCCAAATGTTTGAAAAGGCCCCGGAGGCTTCCGGGTGTGTGCCTGAGTGTGTACCTATGTGTGTGTGTTTGCTCTTGTGGGTGTCTCTGCATGTGTCTGTAGGAATATGCATGAGTGTGCATGGGGTGTGGGTATCTGGGTGTATTTTCGTGTGTCTCTCTGTATGTTTCAGCACAGGGAATGTCAGAGCCTGATAACCCAAACTACCCATGTAGCAAACCTTCCCATTGTAGGGAAAATGTCCCCCAGTGGGGGACCCTATGATGAAACAGGCTCTCCCGCCTGACCCCACCTTCCTTGTACAATAAAGGATTGGGGTTTCTGTGCACATAAACCCATCAGCAACCCCCAAATCCCTGTAGCTGCTCCACTAGCCACTTGCCAGTTCTGTTTGAAACCTGTGTTCTGATTCATTTAGTTGTTGTTATTTTAATTCTCACAGAAGACAGAGTTTAGTCTCTTTGGAAAGGCTTATTAAGTCTGATGGAGTTTAAAAGAAAACTACTGGATGTTAGTTAAGGTTAAGGTTACTTACTTAGTTTATGCAAAAGTTTTTCTCATGCAAAATTATGTTCATTCCAAATTCAGAGCAGACCAGTGAGAAGGGAGAACCGGAGAGCCTTGGTTACTACGGCAACTACACCCTGGTGAGGAAAAAGACCACCATAGGTGTGAAGCAGGCTGTTGGCTTAGGTTACTAGAGGGCTGGGGAGAGCCCAGGACTCAGTTCAGTCAGGCACTTGTGGAAGAGGGCGGGAACTTTTCCTCCCAGCTGACACAGGTCATCAGGCAGGAGGCCTGGGCACACCCCAAATGGGAGGGTCATTCCCGCCGCCCTCCACCCCCCCATGCTGGCCATGCACCGGAGGTGCTCAAACATGCTTTTAGATGTTCTTTTATTTGGGGGCTTTTCTTTCTTTTTTCTTTCTAGATAAAAATGGGACATCTGCACAACTTGGACCTCCTCAATGCTGATTGGAGCCCAGGATGTGAAAACAACGATTTGGACCCCTCCTTCCATCTTCCCTGGAGGTCTGAGAAGGAAGGACTCGGTTGCTCTGTAGGAGAGAAGCCAAGGACAGTCTCTAGCTTCAGGTGTGATCGGGACTTCAGGACCCACTCACACTGTAGTCCTGACTGAGCCCTCCACCTGGGGAACTCTCAAAGAAGTAGGCTGTCGACTTTCTGAGAAAGAGGGGGGCTACAGCAGCTGTCCTCAGCAGTACCTGAAGGAACTGGGCACAGACCCACTCCCTGACGACCCCACGCATAGCTGCCATATTCAACTGTCTCAACCCACATAGGGGGACTCCTCCGGGAGAAGCACAGAGGAACCACAAACTAGAGACTCAGCCTCCTGGAACCTGGGTGGCTAACCTCTGGTACAATTCCAGGGGGTTCCCCCAGGGATGATTCAGGGTATGTAGGGAGTGGGGGAGGGGGAGTGGCAAAGTAAGGCATTTAACCTGAGCTCTCTTGTTATCTGCTTTGCATAATGGGCCTGTTTGTACAAGAGATTTTGTTTGAAAAAAGGGTTCAACTGCTTTTAAAAGTTGCAGCAGATGACATGATACTGTATACAGAGAACCCTGAAGATTCCACCAAAAAACTACTAGAACTGGTAAATGAATTCAGTAAAGTAGCAGGATACAAAATAAATATCCAGAAATCAATTGCATTTTTATACACCAATAGTGAACGGTCAGAAAGGGGAACTAAGAAACCAACCTCATTTACAATTACATCAAAAAATAAAATATCTAGGAATAAATTTAACCAAGGATATAAAAGAACAGACTCAAAAAAATTACGACACTGAAGAAACTGAAGAAGATACAAATAAGTGGAAGCATATACCATATTCATAAATAGGAAGAATTAACATCATTAAGATGCCCATACTACCCAAAACAATCTAGAGATTCAATGCAATTCCTATCAAGATACCAATGGTGTATTTCACAGAACCAGAACAAATATTCCAAAAATATATATGGTACCACAAAAGACCCTGAATAGCCACACTAGTCTTGAGAAAGAAGAAAAAAGTTGGAGGAATCAGGATACTGGATATCAAACTATACTACAAGGCCATAGTAATCAAAACAGCATGGTACTGGCATCAAGGCAAACACATAGATCAATCAAACAAAATAGAGATCTCAGGAATAAATACATATCTCTATGGTCAATTAATATTTGACAAAGGAGGCAAAAATGTACAATGGGGTAAAGATAGTCCATTCAATAATGGCATTGGGAAAATTGGACAGATACATGCAAAAAAAAAAGAAACTAGACCACTTTCATACACCATACGCGAGAATAAACTCAAAATGTAATAAGCACTTTAAAACTCAAAATGATAAAAATCCTAGAAGAAAACATAGGCAATAAAATCTTGGACATTTCTTGTAGCAACATTTTTTTCTGATATATCTCCTCGGGCAAGGGAAACAAAAGAAAAACAAATGAGACTACACCATACTAAAAAGTTTTTGCACGGCAAATGAAACCATCAACAAAATGAAAAGATAGCCCACAGAGTGGGAGAACATATTTGCCAATGATATACCTGGTAAGGGGTTAATATTCAAAATTTGTGAAGAACTTATATAACTCAACATCAAAAAATAAATCCAATTAAAAAATGGGCAAAGGACCTGAAAAGATATTTTTCCAAAGAGAACATACAGACGGCCAGTAGACATATGAAAGGATGCTCAGCAGCACTAATCATCAGAGATATCACCTCACACCTGTCAGAATGGCTGTCATCAATAAATCAACAAACAATAAGTGCCGGCGAGGATGTGGGGAAAAGGGAACACTTTTGCACTGTTGGTAGAAATGCAGATTGGTACAGCCACTGTAGAAAGCAGTAAAGAGTTACTGCAAAAAAATTAAAAATGGAACTGCTTTGCCCTGGCCAGGTGTCTCAGTTGGCTCGAGCATTGTCCCAGTGTACCAGGGTTGCATGTCTGATCCCCAGTCAGAGCACATGCAGTTCAGCAATGGGTGCATCAGTGGGTGGAGCATCAACAGATCGATGATGTCTCTCTATCTCTCTCAATCTCAAAATCAATAAAATAAAACAAAAAATTAAAAAGAAAAGTGGACCTGTCTGATGACCAAGCAATTCCAGTTCTGGGAATCTATCTGAATAAATCTGAAACATTAATTCAAAAGAATATATGCACCCCTGTGTTCACTGCAGCATTACTTACAATAACCAAGACTCGGAAGCAGCCCAAGTGCCCATCAGAAGATGAATGGATAAAAAAGCCATGGTACAGTTACACATTGGACTACTACTCAGCCATAAAAAAGAAGAAAAATCTTACCCTTTGGGACATTGCGGATGGACCCAGAGAGCATTATGCTAAGTGAAATAAGTCAGTCAGAGAAAGAAAAATACCATATGATTTCACATATATGTAGAATCTAATGAACAAAATAAACTGAAAAAAAATGGAAAGAGACTCATAGATGCAGCTGTCAGAGGGGAGGAGGGGGTTGAGAGGCTGGATGAAAAAGGTAAAGGGGTTAAGCGATAAAAAAAAACCTCATGGCAGCAGACAACAGTATGGTGATTACCAGATGGGAAAAGGGGTGGGGGGAGGTAGAAGAGGGTAAAGGGAGGATAAATGGTGATGGAAGGTGACTTGACTTGAGGTGAGGAACACACCGTACAATAAACAGATGAAGTACCATAGAATTGTATGCGTGAAACCTATGTATGTTATTAAGTAGTCACCCCAATAAATTCAATACCATTTCTTAAAAAATTGCAAATCATTGGCCTAGGAGCAGCAAGATTCATTGAATAGTCCCTAGGGGATTCCACATAGGGGTACATGCATTTTGCCAAAGACTCTTGGAGGGGATTCTGAGTTTCCCTGTCAAAGACCCAGTAGCTAGTGGGTCAGGGAAGACTGAACTGGGCAGGTCCCCCTGATGAGGCAGAGTATGTCCTTTCTGCACCCCCACACCACCCTCCTCTGACCAGGCATGGCCACAGAGGCCTGCCTGCCGGTCTGCCATCCGTGTAGGCTGCCGTCCTGGGACCTGGGCCAGCCTTCCTATGATTATAGGTAGCTTCAGTGTATCCTGTTGGGAAGAGATGGTTGGACTACCTTCCTGCCCAGCCTCCCTGCCTCCAGGTGTGCCCCTCGGAGGCTGCAGGAGAGAAAAGGGGCCATCAAACCAGGACAACAGAGAGTATTCCTGGCCTGACCTGAGCCACAGAGATTCCTCTGACAGACAGGACAAGGGAAAGGGGCCTCTGGAGAGGGTGACTGGGGCCCTAGGATTCTCCAGCTTCCACATTCATCATTTCAGTGCTTTGGGGTTGGAAGGTAATGGAAAGGGGTCCCTGAGAGAAAGGGAGGAAGCAGGGGGGCTGCCCTGGAGGAGGTGGTGCCTAACATTGTTCCCAGGCTTGGACTTGGGATACTGAGGGGCAGGATGGGGCTGGCGATGGACAGAAGGCCCTGGTCCCAAGATTGTGCCCCCCTTCCAGGGCCAGCAGGTTACCTGCCCGCTCCCCACCAGGCACATTCTCCAAGCTTCTCCTGCCCTGCTGTCCCAGGCAGGGCCCTCGGGCTTCTCCCCCTCCACCCTCTGTTCTTGCTGCAGACCCAGCTGGCCTGGCACATGGGTTCCTTCCCTGTTCTTCTCTACCTATTCCTGTGCAGCTCTGTGCACCTGCCCAGGTGACCCTGTGCCAGAAGCCTGGGCCCTCTGGGGGGCAGCAGAGAGCGCATCAGCTGAGCATCCAAATAGCACTGTTCCAGATCCATTTTTGTGCCTTGGGACAATCCATTGCCTCCGTTTCTACATTTGCTTTTTTGGGGAGATGACCCACAGGCCCCTCCCTGTCAGACATACGGCTGTGGCTGAGCCACAACGGAGAATCTAAGGAGCAGGTGGAGAAGTGAGTGTTCAGACTACCGGGAAGGTGTGCAGAAGACTAAGTGGCTGTGTGGCTCCAGCAGGTATGCGTGCTGGGGGCAAGGGAGTGCCACTGTTCAACACCCCCACTCCCGGGACAGCAGACCAGTGGCTACGGGCAGGCCAGGGAGGCATGGTGGTGTAGCATGGTGGCCAGGGACCCAGCTTCGGGCAATGGGGCCTAAGAAGCAGAGGGCACTGTGTGCCTGGAGGAGCCCCGGGACCTCCTGTGCCCACAAATCACCTCTCCCTCTGCCGAAACCTGCCTCAGTTCTCTCAGCTCTGTCTGATTTGGGGACTAATAGATTTTGGATTTCTCTTTATAAAGAAATACAACCCCAGTGCACCAGGGCCAGGAGACCCTAGCCTGCCCAGATGCCCAGAACCCCATACTGCAGCCCCCTTCCCTGGGGATGGCTGCAGTCTGGGCTTAGGGGATGCGGTGGCCCTACCCAGGAGTGCTGGGAAGTCAAGGAGGCTGGCGGAGTCTGTGACCAGCTCTGGCCTCCACCAAGCTGCACTGGGAGGCCCAGAGGGGTTTATTTGGATTTTTTAATTATCATTTTTACTTTTTTTCTCCTCATGAAAAAGTTTTAATATACACAGTAAATTAAGCCCAGAAAAAAAGGGAGGGGGGCACATTTCATCTTTAATCTATTTACTTCTGAATATTTAACATACAATTCTGGCACCAATCACCAAATTTAACTGGAAAATTACTCACTAATCTGTTTGCTTATTTGGAATAATTGGGTCGGCTGCCAGCACGAGGATTCCCCCCACCCTGTTTAATATCTCAGTTAGTAGTCCAATTTCAGCTTGGCGGCATAATTACTCTGACAGAGCTGTAGCCACGGGGCCTGTGAGTGGGGCTGTTTTTAAACCGTAAATTATGAAGGATTAGCATTTATGAATTTTAAATCAGGGCTGGGGTAGGAGACACTAAAGCTGCTTAACGCTGGGGGAGCAGCAGCCTCCACTCAGCAGCTGAAGCCGTAACCCTTCCGCTCCCAGGACAGGCCGCGGGACGTAGCAAGGACGTGGGCAGGACGTGGGGGGAAGCTGGGAACACAGGGAGTGGTGACCCAGTGAGTATGGGAATACAAAGGACATGGCGTCGGGGGTCAGGGTAAGCTGAAGCAATGATGGATCCCCTGGGGGTTAGGAAACCTGGGGTGATGTGGTACAAGGGACTTCAGCCTCCCCCCTGGTCCAGGGGGTTCAGTTAGCCACAGTTCAACTCCCCACTGCCCCAGAGGAAGTATGGAGCCATGACTTAGGAGCCCAGGAGGGCAGTCTTTGCCGGGCCCTGCCTCCAGCCAGGCCAGCACCCTCATATAGGAAGGTTACTATCTTTCAAGAATCCTCACCTGGTCTTGAGCCAATCTGACCCAGCACCCTCTGGCTCTAATTGTGACTTCCCAGTGTGCCCAGCCCCTGGTGCGCTGAAGAATGACCATCAGCACTCCCCCAGGCACATCATTCTGAGTTCACACCATCCTTCCCACCCTACCCCCATCCCCACCTGGTCCCTTCTGATGCACGGTCACCATGGACCTGGGTTTGAAACCCAGCTATGCTTCTTATGAGCTGTGTGACTGTGGACAAGTTACTTAACTTCTCTGAGTCTTCCTCTTATTTATCAGTTAAATGAAGATAGTAATTTCTACCCTGCAGGGCTACCAGGAGACTTTTGTCACCTACTACAGGAGAAGCTCCTTGCACATGGCAAGTGTTTTTATTGGGTCAGCTCCAAGCTCTTTGGGGTCTCAAAACTTAGTGCTCTGCATCCACTGTCCTCTCTCTGAGCCTCATCCTTTACGATGCAAAAAAAACCTCAGCCTCTAGCCACTCAACCTGTCCTTAGGGTGGGTACCCAATTCAGGCCTCAGGCTTCTGCTAGACTCTAGGCACTGTGGCCACTAGAGCACCGCTCTGGAGCCCAGTTGGCTGGGTTTGAACCCCCACTTTCTTCTTCACTAGCAGGGTGACTTTGAGCAAGTTATTTAGCCTTTCTATGCCTCGGTTTCCTAATCTGCAAAGTGGAAATAATAACAATAGTATCTCATTGTAGTGCTATTAAGGAGACTCAGCTAATGAACGCACAGTGTTCAGAATTATGCCTGGCACACAGCAAGCGCCAGCTCTACTCGTTATTGTTATTTATTATCCACATGAGGAAGATGACTATGGCCCTTTCTGTAGGATCTGACTGTTCTGAGGCTCTAGTTGACTTTCCCCGGGCTTAAGGGATCTCCGGGTTGCCTATAAAAATAGGAAGAAAAGAGACAGGATCTGAGTGGGCAGGACAAGGCCACCTAGACCGTCACTGAGGACCAGGCTGGACCACATCATTCTGCTGGGGAGCAAGCAGGCCTCTAGCGATCACATCTGCCCACTCTAGGGTCTCTGCGTGACCTGCAGCTCTGGAAGGGCTTCCTGAGGCACCTGAGGGGGCAGATCCCTGGGGGTCCAGGCCAGCAGGCAGCAGAGGCTCGAGGGCCAGGAAAGCACACAGCTAGTCCTTTAGGACTGATGCTCTAAGCCCAGCCCTTTCCACTGCCCCACCCTTCCTCAGCGACTCCGTCTGCCAGAGACCATCATGTTCGCAGAATGACGATCTGCCTGTGCTTTCATGTGAGTCCTCTGGAAGCCCACTTCCCCTCTCTGGACCTCCGTTTGCACATCTGGAAATCTGGAAGAAGAACAAGGGAATTCCTGCCCACCTAGGGGATCTATGATCCCTGTTCATAGATCTTATCTCAGAAGAGTGGATGTAGCATGTCACTCACCTGTTCTCTGCAGAGAAGGTTGCACAGCCCATCCTCAGGTCCCGGCTGAGAGAATTTTGGCTTCGTGTTCCATACCGAATGGATCTGGCTGCCCAACATCACTGACGGCTTTAGGCTTAACGACAAGCCAAGGCCCAGCCACAGCTCCAGGGCATGGGCTGGCAGCGGGGGTCCCGAGGAAACGTTGCAGCCCACCTGGGGCTCTGCAGGCCCACACGTGGTGCTAATGCTGTTTTTAAAAATGGCCTGCATGATCATTTTGCTTCAGCAAATAAATCCTTAACTATCTCCCCTTTTATTTTCACATACCCTATACCATTCCCTGCACCCCCCCAGCCATCTGGCCCTCAAGGACCATGATTTGGGGGATGAGCAAAGGGGAAAGCGAACTGCTACAGTGGCTGCCGCTTGCGCAAGTCCAGGCAGAGGCAAGGCTGCGTTCCCAGGGGCCCCACAAGATTTCTGGCGCGGCCGGTCTGCGACCACGCTGGGATGCTTGATGGATGGGAAGTGCCGGGTTTGTCGAGTCCTTGCCGAGCTTTGTGATAACTCATTATATTTCTTTCTTTACAAATTGCCCCATTAGCACTGTGGAAGTGAACAAAATCAGAAAGCCGGGAGCATCCCAGCCGGGGCGGAGCCTGGGCCAGGAATGACCTGTGCCGCAAAGGCCTGCATTTTGGGGGGAGGCGGGGGACCGCTGGCTGGAGCAGGCCCGACGTTCTGCAGCGGAAATGGGTTGGCTTTCTTCACCCTCGGGAGGATGAAAGAGCCCTAACCAGGTCCTGTGGGATTCGCATAGCAAGGTCTGCCTTGCTGCTTGTTGGCTTTCCGGCGGGGGGCTCGGACCCTGCTCGAGGGGTGAGACTCTAGCCCCATTAAGCCATTTACGGGAAGCTGGCCACTGAGGAGGGAGGGGCCCCTCCTCCTGCAGCTTCCCTAAACCCCACAGACTCTGAGACTGGCTGCCACTCTCAGTCAGAGGATTCTAAACGAGTAGGCGCTAATCCCCTCTGTTAAGGAGATACTTATTTTGTCTGAAAAACTTCAAAGAGCCCATGACAGACACTCAAAATCAAAATTAGCATTCCAATGGGGATTTTAAAAAATAATAATTCTTACAGTTCTACCGAGCAGCGGAGGAAAGGGGAAGTGGCTGGCCAGGAGGCTGGAGGAGGCAGTGGGGCCCGGCGCCCTTCGTCTGCCCGCTCTGAGGAGCTTTCGGGATCTGCCCCTGCTGGCTGCCATGCTGAGCCCCCTCCGCAAGGCTGGGCTGTAGCCTGGGTCCGCCGGGCTGGGCAGGAGGCGGCAGCTACCCCCAAATATTGTGCAGATGAGAAGTCCAAGGCTTGGGGAGGGCGGCTGTCTCCCAGACCATCAGCTAAAGCCAGAGTTTGGGCCGAAGGTGGGCCCCTGCTCGACCTGCCTGAGGGCCGCACTGTGACCCGCTCACAGGGCTTGCAGGAAGGTACAGAATCTTGCAGCCATCCTGGGGTAGCTCAGTTGCCAACTGTGGAGCCTACGGTCTTTACCAACATACCTGCCCATATCATGGCCGCCTTTGGGAGCCACGGGGTCCAAACACACCCCTGGAGTCCCAGTAGCCTGTCGCCTGTCGCCCAGCAAGCCCCCTCTCACCCCAGGCCTGACCCTTCCCTTTGCTACATTAGTTCTCCCAGCCCAGCCTCATCCTGGCCTGCCCCACCCCAGCTGGCCTCTCTAGCCCTCGCTCACCAGACTTACTCTGGCATTTTCATCTCTCAAGGGACTCTCCTGCTCCAGATTCCAGGCTCCCGCCCCCACCCCATCCCCAGACAGGGAGCTCCTCTCTCCCAGGCCCTGTACTCCCTTCTTGTAGGAAGTTGCTCAAGCGCCTACAGGGCCTCTTGGACCCCCTTCGGCTCGTGGGCCAGATTCCCACTTGCTCTGTTGGCTCCTCTTTGGGTTTCCCAGCGAGCCAGGACCTACACCTCCTGCTCCCCTTGGCCAGGCTGCCCCAAGCCTGTTTGGCATCAACCCTGCAGGGAGGGCCTCACATCTCGCAGAAGACTAGTGCGAAGGTCACAGAAGTTCCTTAGACCCTCGGCCTCTCCCTGCACCCCTAACACACACTGCTTTTCTGCATCACCCCTGAGTTCTATCTAGCCTCTGCCCAGCTGCCATCACCCCTCTGCTTTACTCCAAGGCTGATCTGGGGCCAGAGCCTGTCCATTCGCTCACGCTCTCCTTCACCATGTGGATGTGCTCTGTGCCTGGCGCTGCGCTGGGCCCCAGAGCACAGGCTCCCAATCTGCTCTTGGGGTGCTTGCGGCCAAGTGGAGACGCAGGTGGGAGCGCTGGTCCATCACAGTGTAGAGGCTGTGAGCATTTGACAGAGGATCGGGGAGCTTCACCTGGGGGCTCTCTGAGTTAGCATCAATGAACTTTAGTAGAAAGTCACCAGGTGGGAGAAAGCACCAAGGGCCTTCCGGTAGAAAAAGCAGCTTGCAAATGTAGGGAGGCCCAAGAAGCCTGGGAATGAGGGAGCACCTCAGGGCATCTTCCTGACGCCTAGCCTGGCCCCAGGCCCTTCATGAAAGCCAAGTGGTCCTGGTTACCTGTTCTTGTAGCTGTATTGGACAGCACATGGACTTCAGGGAGGGAAAGAAGAAAGTGCCCAGAGGAGCCCTCCTCTGCTCACCAGTGACACCCTTGTCCACCCATGAGACAGACCCCCCGAGAGCATTACCTCACCCAGGACAATGGTCATTGGTTCCTGGTAGTAGAAAAGCCTAAAGGTTCCCCGAAGGCCCGGCCCCTGGCATTAACCCTCCCGGAAGCAGCCCTGGATTCTCCTGACCGCCAATAGTGTCCCTGTGGAAATGGGCTCTGTTCAATGCACTTTCACACCCACCACCTTATATCCTAGGTCCTTAGACGTTCTTGCTCAGAAACCAGTGTTGTCTTGTCCTATAGAAATACATGTGAGCCATATGTGAAAGTTTAAAACTTCTAGTAGCCGAATTAAAAAGGTTAATGTAAAAATTAATTTTAATAATATATTTTATGCCACTCAGTATTACTATTGGGTTTCTATAACTCCAAACATCATTTTAACAGGTAATCCCTATAAAAGAATTAATGAGATATTTCATATCCTTTTTATAATAAGTTTTAGAAATCTAGTGTGTATTTTACACTGACAGAGCATCTCAGTGCAGACACGGCACGTGTCAAGTACTCTGCGACCACGTGTGGCTACACCGATGCGCGGGTCTGCAGAGGAGGAACTTGGGGAGGAAGGGAGTGGACTTTATTCTGGACTGAATGTTCGGGTTCCCATACATTCATCTGCTGAAAGCCTACCCCCAGTGCAATGGTATTAGGAGGAGAGGACTATGGCAGGTTGATTGGATTAAGATTAGGTGAGTTAATGGGAAAGGGGATACTTGAGCTGGGTCTGGGAAGAGGGTGGAAAATCTGCAGCTGGGACCCACTAGCTTCCTGAGGCCCTAGAATCCCAGCTATTCCTGAAGGGTGAACAGCCCAGGTGAGGCGAGCATGCCCAGGTGAGGCGAGCATGCTCAGGTAGCACAAAACAGGTAGCCCAGCTCTGCCCATGGTCTTGCTAGACATGCAAAGCCCAGCCTTAGAGGTGGCTGGCACTGTGTCCTCCTCAACAGAGCCTAAAGGAGCCTGGACGTGGCCTTTCCCCTTTTCCTTCAGGCATCCCAGACTCCTTTGCAATGAACTGAGTTTACGCGGGGTACCAAGCTCGGGCAAGAGAGATAGACTGACACCTACCTGCCGAAAGCCAGGGAAGCCACAGCATGTGATAGGAGCCAGCCTGCCCCCTGTGCCGAGGTGGAGTGGCATCCCGGGGCCTGCGGGGCTTGTGGGGCCTGAGGGCCGTGGGGCCTGCGCTCAGCAGGCAGGGCCGAGCTGCCTCTTGCCCCCGTCTGGCCACTAAGCCCTGATACCGGTAATGAGCATCTCTTGCACCACCGTGGCGCAGAGGAGGCCTCCTGGCAGCCCGGCCTTGTTCTCATTGTCCTGCTGCAGCCCAAATGCACCAGGCCCAGGCCTCAATCACATCAATGGGCCGAGGATGTGCTGACGCGGCACTTTCATCTTTTCTCAAGGCCCGTGTTTGAACTTCGAGCAAGCGGCCTTCCCAAACGGGCTTGTCTTCTAAGAAGGCGGCCAATCTCCTTTCCCTGGCTTCCTAAGCAGGCTGATCCTGAGAGTTATTGAGGCACAAAAAAGGAGACGTTCAAAGGCAAATCTAAATTACCGTCCTCTTCAAACTGGGGAAAAGTCTTATTAAGTCGCCTGCGTGTGAATCCCGGCCTATTTCTGTCTGCAGACCTTTCTTCCTTTGTGCCACATAAATGGACACATCTTATTGATTTTCTTTCAACCTGGATCACCTCCATCGCTGTGAATATGGGCACACAAATCCCGCTCCTTTCTCCCCAGTGGGGCTGAAGAAGAATGGGGGCGGCAGCTGGAGGGGTCCGGCACAGCGGGGGCTGCGGCACCCTGCTCAGCACCCCCTGCGTGCCTTCCGACAGGACTGCTGCCTAAGAGCTGGCACTTTCCTCAGGGCCCTGGTGGGGGTGGGGGGCACCCGAGGCCTGCAGGGAGGCTTTGGGACTGCGGGGCTGGCACATGGGCCTAGCCAGCCCTGCCTAAGGTGGGAAGACAACTCTACAGACCCTTGAACTCACCCACCTCTGCTGTCATCGGGTTCCCTTGTTTTCTGTGTCTCCTATCACTCGTCCTCTGGGACTCCCACCCCAAGCCCTGGCCACTTCACTCACTTCATTCCAGCCCTGACCTCCTTGCTGAACAGGTCATACACAGTCCCACCTCCGGGCCTTAGCACTGGTGCTCCCACACATGGGAAGCTCTTTCCTCAGACACCTTCAAGACTTGCCTCCACTCGAAGTCTCCACTCATATCGACTTCTCAGTGAAACTTTCTCAGGCTACAGCATTTAAAATGGCACTTGCCCCACTCTGGCCAGGTGGCTTAGCTGGTCGGAGCGTCCTCCCTATATCAAAATGTTGCAAGTTCGATCCCCGGTCAGAGCACATACGGGAGGCAACTGATTGATGTTTCTCTCTCACATCAATGTTTTTCTCCCTCTCTCTCCCTTCCTTTTCTCTCTAAAATCAATAAAAACATATCCTTGGGTGAGAATTTAAAAAATAATGACAAAAATAAAACTGCACCGGTCCCCTGCACTCCCTAGCTGCCTCCCTTGCTTTATTTCTCCTCATAGCACTTATCACAATGGACATGCTCTACGTTTAATTGCTTGTGTTGGTTGTCTCCCCCACTGAAATCTACACTCCATCTCAGCAGAGATGTTTGCCCCTTTGTTCACTACACAGTCACTAGTCCCTAGAACAGTGTACAGTGTATCATATGTAGTATATAGAGGTGCTCAATAAATAACTATTCAATGCAGGCCATGTGGGGGCCCAGCCTCACCAACATCTGCCCCCCGCGATCCAGCCCCTGACCTCCAGGGGACCCCCCACAGGATGCCCAGACTGGATCCTCACTTAGGCATCGCCTCTGCTCAACGTTACCTCGGGCTCCCATAAAAAGACCCTTCTCAAGGCCTGCACACTGCCCGGCCCAGTTTGGCCTCAAGACAATGGCTTGTCAGCCCACAGCCACGTCTCTGAGCCATCAGTCTCCTCCTACTGGGGTGGGCCCCTGTCTGAGGACTTGTCAGCCTGTCAGATCCAGCTAGCCAGGACGGTGCCACAGAAATGCCCTGGGCCCTCAGCTCCCTCTGCGAACGACCCCCTCAGGACAGACTCTCCTGTGGGGCGGCTCACTGCCTCACTACACCCCCAGGCCGGGCGAATGGGTATAATCATTACTGTACACTGCGGTCTGAATCTTGTTTCCCTCTAAAATTTGTATGTGGAAATCCTAATTAGGAGGTGGGGCCTTCGGGGGACGATTATAAAAGAGACCCCACGGAGCTCCCCATCCATTCCACCATGTGAGGACCGAGTGAGAAGTTGGCAGTGTGCAGCACGGAAGAGGACTTTCACCAGAACCTGCCATGAGGCCACCCTGATCTTGGACTTCCAGCTTCTAAAACTGTGAGAAATAAATTGCTGTATTCTATAAGCCACCCAGTCTGTGGTATTTTGTTCTAGCAGCCTCATGGACTAAGACACCGTGCAGACCACCCTCATGGGCTAAAGGGGCCAGCCTTGGCTTTCCCAGTTACTCTTTGTGTCCCTGAGGGACTCTGTCCATCTCCTGACCTCAGTTTCCCCATCTGCAGCATGGAAGGAGTGAGCCGGAGAACCTGAGGACCCCTCTGTAGGCCTGACAGTCAGAGCCCCCCTGGCCCATTCAGGGGAAAATCAGAACCACCAGCCGGAGGTGCCGGCATTGCAGGCAGGGCCAGCCTGCCAGCTAGACCGACTTTCCCATGTCTGGCTCCATTCGGGGCTGTACTGGACCGGGATGGCGGGTTAGAACCTTGGAACCAGGCCCAGCAGTGCCCTGCCCAGGTCAGAGGGCAAGAGTTGGGGACACACTCTAACATTCCTCCTTGTTCTTGGGCCCCAAGTGAGCCACAAAGCTAGGGGGCCATGCTGTGAGGATCTAAAATCCACCAAACCCCACCTTAGCCCCAAGGGGACTTTACACTGATCAGTTCCTCATGGTGGGGGTGGGAGTGGGGGTGGGGCAGGGTTGCAGACTCAGGGCCCATAATCCTGTGATCTTTCCATTTCCCAGCTCTAATACGCTGACTTGTGGTCACCAGCTCAGCCCTAAGCCTGGTCCTTTCATTGGCCCTGACCCTGGCACCAGGCCCAGCCCAGACCTGCTGCCCCGCTGGTCATGCAACACTTCAGGCTGCCAGCCTCCTCCTCGAGCTGAGCTGCAGGGAGTGTGGTTGCCTCCCTGTATGTGTCTCCGCCAGATCTTCATCTTGAGGCCATGCGGGTGGCAGCTTTGCTCACAGTGACATACCCCTCTGGCCTCCAGGACACCTGTTTCTCTCCCTTTGTCTTCGGACTCCCCCAGGGAGGCCAATCAGCGATTCTTGCCCATCTGGTCTGCCTATGCTGTGTCTGCTGAATACAGTGCCTCCTCCCTGCCCTCACCTTAATTGATATGATCTCCTCTCCCAAGAATCTTTGCAATCACTTTCTAACTGGCCTCCTTGACCCTAAATCTAAACCGTGGGCTGCACTGGATAGGGAGGATGGGTTCCAGCACACGGATGATCTTACTTCAAAAAAAAAACAAAACCTGGTCCTGTATCTCTCTCTTGGAAACCTTCCAATGCCCCAGGGTCCAGACTAGGGCACGACACTGAAGACACTCGCTCTCAGGGTTCCTGCTTTAAAACACAGTGACTCCTGAGGTCTGCTACAACCCCAGGGGCCCTGCTGGACTTCCCCTCGTCCCAACCCTGCATCACCCTTAAATCCAGATATACTCCAGATCCTTCCCTTGGCTCCAGGCACCACCGCACCGCAGCAGTGGCCATTTCCTGCCTTGTGTCCCACCGAACCCTGTGTGCACATGCCTTGGCGCCTCACCTCACCCGAGTCCTTCCCCTCGGTGCTCTACCAGATGGGTTTCTGCACATCCTGGGGCACCCTCACCCCTCCTACGCCTGTCCCCCTCTTGTCCTTCCAGGCTCCACTTGGCTGTCACCATCCTCAGGTACGCCTCCTCTGACTAGGATGGCTAAGGTGTATCCTCTGCTCCCGGGCTCCTGGGGCTGTCCCTCACACAGCACTAACCACGTGGCACTACTCTGGCCTATTTTTGTGTCCTTGTTTCTCAGTGGGCTGAGTCATCGTTGAGGGCCAGAACAATGTCTGGTTTTTCTCCTTTTCCAGCCTAGGGGCTGGCCTAGAGTATGTTCTCCCTAGGTGTTTGTTGAATGAATGCTGGATGAATGAAAGAAGCAGACAGCCCCATAAAGGAATGTGCTGTTAGCCCCAGCCCCAGCACGCCCGTCCCTTGGAGAAGCGCCATGCACCTGCCTGCGAGAGAGAAGCAGACAGAGAGATGAAGGCAAGAGAGGCCCATGAATCCTTTGGGGGAAAGAAGTTCATTTCCAAACGGGGGGCATATAGGCTGTGGGAAGACCAAAAAATTTCTCAAAATTAAACCAAAGGATGGGCTTGGGAGCCGTGGGGCTCCTGGGGATTTATTAATGCACGCCTCCGAGTGATTCTTTCCCCTGCAATCCGGGCACCGGGTGAGCACTGACTTCCAAATTATATTTAATTGGACAATTATTCAAACTGAAAAACTTGCACAGGAAACGAAGGCGGTCCTTAATAAACACCTTGTCTCCTCAGCCCCAAACAGGCAAGTCGTTTACTGACCCAAGAGGCACAATTTGTCTTTGGTAAATTTATTTTGAAGTAATTGCCGACTCCAGGAGTAACCATTTTTCAAAGGGAAACTTGGCTCTAGCCAGCAGAATAATAAATTGTTCCCTGACCCGTGTGACGCCTAATCCCATTAGAAAGATGTGCGCTTGGAGGATGGAGGGTGGTGTGAGAGGGGACTGATGGCCCTGCGCACAGCAGGGTCGCCCTGCTGTGACTGGTGGGAGCCTCCCGGGCTGATCAGGGCATGATCACCGGAACCACCTAGACTTTCTCTACAGAGGTGGCTGCCAGGGTTGGGACTGAGGGTGTTACCAGGCTATGGCTTCTGTGTCTGGGGACAGAAGGCTAACACTTCCGCAGCCACCCCTGGGCACCACCGGGAGTCCGGTGCAGACCTGGAGCCCAAAACTCTCCTGTCTCCTCTTGACACTGCCAGCCGGCCCACCCCACCCCTCTGCCAGGACAGTCCTTATTCTGCTCTCTGGGTCCTGCTGGCCCCTGGTCTGGACCCACGACCTCCTTGGTGCCCCTAGTGAGGTTAAGCAGAGCTGGGGACAGGGAGGGCACACTTTCGCGCAGAAGACACGCCTGCACAGCCGCACCTTGTTGAACAGCTGAGGGCCTTGGGGAACCTGCTTTAATGAATAGAAATGCGTTTATAAATAGCATATCCATATGCAAATGAGCACCTCCAACAGCCTGGAAACAGGCTGGTCTCTGATCGCTTCCCATTAAGCAAATGCAATTTATAAAAACTGGGCTCTTTCTTCAGAGAGAAATGAAGGGATTGGTTTACAAAGGGATTCCAACTTGGTCTCCTTGAAGAACAAGGCCCTTTCCTTCTCTGTAGAGTGAACCTCAATGCCCCCAATCCAGACTCGGCCTGATGTGACCTCTACCTGGAGTGAGCCTCAAAACTGGTCCTCTGCTACCCAACTCCACCCGGTGGTCCCATCTTCTTCACTGCCCCAGACTGACGGTAGAACATAGGTCTGTCCACACCTTGACACTGGCAACAACCTTCTGGTGACTTCTTAGCACCCCAGGGGAAGAGCCCAACCCCTCAGCCTGGTTTCATCACCTGCCACAGCCCCTCTCCCTTCCTAGGGCCCATCGCCTCACACCCTTACCATCCCCAAGGGCAGTCTGATTAGACCTCAAGCTGTGCCCTCAGGTTTGCATGCCCTGCCCCTCTCTTCTCCTCCACAGAAAATTGTATTCATGCTCCGCTCCCCAGTGCATGACTCCTTTCCTGCAGCCCATTCCAACCCTGTCTTCCTTTCTTAGGCTCCTGGGCAATACACACAAAATAATCGCAGACCCTTCCATGGCACTTGCTATGTGCCCGCGCAGTTCTGAGAGCTGTACACCGCTCACCCCTTTCACCCTGACAACTGTATGGGGCAAACACTAGAGCAGCCCCAGTTCACAGATTAGCACACTGAGCACAGGTAGGTTAAATAAGGTGCCAGGGTCACACGGCTAGTACCCCAAGGTCAAACCTAAGCAGCTTGGTGCCAGAGTCTTAGCCACTATCTTATTCTCATAGGTGTCAGTTACAGGATTTGCTTCCTTCTTGGGTGTGGAAAGGGGTGCAGGGGCCCATGGGGGTGGAGGCCTCTGACCCCTGTCCCCCTCCAGCTCCGCCCCAGGCCAAGCGTCATCATTACGGGCATTCCATAAGGCACAGGACAGGCCCTTCCACGGGCGTCATCTTCAGCCTCCCTCCCTTTCTCCCAGCACCTGACATTTCACATTTCTCCTGTGTCTCAAGCTGCCTGGCAAAGACCTCCACATTGGACCTGAAAGCCCCCAAATCTGCTCAGGGTCCCCAGGAGAAGGGCTAGTCCAGGGACTTCTTCCAAACCACACTTGCATTCCCTTGTCTCCACCCTCTACCACAATTGGCCCCAGAGAAGGGTGAGGCTGGTGCCCCAAGACTCCAGGCATCTCCAGAGCTTCCCTAAGCGGCTTTGCCAAGTCCCAGTTAAAATCTGTTGTCCTGCTATAACCCACATTCCAGCTATTGACAATCCCAACCTTCTAATCTTAATATCATTTGGGAAGCTCTGGCTAATGTTAGTCATAAAACTACCGGGCCTATATCAGCACTGTTAAAGGCTGGCCATTCTTAAGCAAACAGAAGATTATGTGCCCAGAGCCCGGCACAGAGAAGACGCTGTTAAACTGACTCTCCCTTCCCTCTTCCCATCACGGGCATTGAGGACTTGCTGGGGGTCGGGCTACTGCTGGTTGCTGGAGGAATGCTAACAGGCAGAATACTGATCTTCATGGTCTTAACAGTCTAGAGAGAAAGGCAGCCAAGAAAACCCATCCATCGCATGAGGCCTGAGAACACAGGGAGAGGAGAGCCCAGGGAGCTGGGGACACATTCCGCCCCTCCCCCACTGAGGGGTCTTATGTGTGTGATGCGCAGGGAGGGTCAGGAAGGGCCTGTGGGCCCAGTGGGCCAGCTTGGCCTCCCCCAACATGCTGCATGTTCTACACATGGGACCCTGGTGGTGAGATGTGAGCTTTGGGACGACCACACTGGCAGGAGAGGAAAGGTGTGACGGGGGCTGGTGGACCGCGGAGGGCACCTTAAATGGTCAGGAGAAAGATAATGGCGAGCTCTCCTAGGAAAGTAGCAGTGGGGCTGGAGATAAATGATGTTTCAGCAGTACTTTGGGTTACAGTTAATTACAGCTCCTAGTTATGGAGTGACAGCTGTGTCCTGGATCTTTGTGCTTTATATCCATTATCTTGAAACTTACAGATATCAGTCCAGGGAGAAAGCATAGATGGTCCCCTCAAACTGAGTACTATGAGAAGAGTTTCATCAATGAACTGTTTCCACAGGTGTTAGTGGGATTCAGCAAAGTTATAAAGCATGGTGTTCTACCCTACAGCTAGGAACAGTGGGGAGCAATTACCACCCCAGCCTGGGAAGGAGGCGGGGAGGAAGCAGTGACTGGAACCTAGACAGAGGGGAGCTGTGGGGTGCCACTTGCAAGGTACTGTGCTTCAGTCGAGGGACACAGTGAGGCCACGGTGGCCCTACAGGAAGGACAGCTGGGGAAGCCTCCCGGGCACAGGGCAGGGTGGGGAAAGTGGGTCTGGTGGGTCTAGATCATGGTCAATGCCAGAGGGCTTGGTGACTGGCTGCAGAAGAAGAGGGGTCAAAGTGACCCAAGTCGGTGGCATGGGTGTTGGTGGCAGATGGTGATGTGATGCTCTGAGACGGAGGCAAAGAGAAAGGAAGGCAGGACTTCCGGGAGGGAAGGGCACCTGCCTCCACCCTGAGCCTCCCACAAAGCCCACAGGGGCTCCGTGGCCCTGAGGACATGTTTCATGTTGTCCCTGGTCTCTATTTCTAAAACAAAGGACTTACCAGCTGCATGAAATGGTCTCCTCATGTCCCCCACCCCAGGTCTTGTCTTTCTTCTTTTGCCACAACTCTGAGCTGGCACATGGCACTTGGAGCCCCTTCCTCCATGGGGGCAGCATTTCAGGGAACAAGAGCTATCTGGGGTCAGTAAGGGAGAGCGAGGCCCAAGCTCTGGTGTCAGACAGAATGGAGTTGGGCAGGCACAAAACTGCAAAATTTTATACATTCAGATGTGCAAAAATCACAGGCCTTCATTTTTCTATAATTCATCTTCTCTTGAGCTCGCATTCCCACAGATGACTTGGAAAGTAGGAGAGGATCCTTTAACTTGCCAATTAAAGATAGCTCAGCCTTTTCCAGTTTAAAACAGTCTCTTTCAGGTTAACTCAACATCTTTTGCATAAATACTCAGTCTTTCAAAATTCAAGCTGTCAGGACTATTTCTCTTCTCTTTTAATGTGTCTTCATTCTACTTCCTTCTTCCTGAGACGGCAGCCGGCTCCAGGGGCAGGTTGCACCTCTCATGGTGACAACGGGAAAGGCAGTAGGCCCGTGGGTTGCCCGCGGGGCTCTCGCTGGTCTCAGACAGTGTGACTGGACTGGCTCCTGGTGTCCACTGAGGTGATGAGTCTTTGAGCCCTCTGCTGGCCTCTGTTTACAATATCTGTATCAACCAGTACAAGCTAGGCTGTGTTACGACAACAAACAGTCCCCACATCTCACTCATGTTACATGTCCGTCATATATCAGCCGTGGGCTGTGTTTTATATCATGTCCTCCCTCTAGGACCCAGGCTGACAGAACAGCTACCCCAGGGAACACTGATTGCTATAGCAGAAGGAAGAAAGTACTATGGAAGTTTTCGCTTCAGTAGTTAAGTGCTCTGTCCTGGAAGAGGCATGTGTCAGTCACTTCTACTCATAACGCTTTGGCTGGAAGAAGTCACGTGGCCCCGCCATGGAGCTGGAAGCTCAGTCCTGCCCCCCTACACCAGAAAGGGGAGAGAGCCTGGAACATCTGACAAATAGCACTAGTGGCCACCAGAACAAGACCCTGGACCTAGAACTCTAGGAACTGTCTGACGGCAAACCTATTTGAATCTGCCCTCACCCTCCACAGCACCCCCTGTGCAAGAACCCAGCTGTATCTTCTCCCCACTGTGACAGGGTGTGAGAGGCTCTATGAGGCTGCCCTCTGGCTCAGCCACCTAGACAACTTCCTCAGCCATTTCCAAATCCCTGCCTGCATGGTCCCGTGCTGTCCTGGTCCCTGAGGAGCTCACAGCCTCATTAAGCAGGCACCCTTGTCTCCAGTCTAGGTCCCCTCACTGGGGGGCCCCCAAACTCATCTGGGTGACTGACTCCACTCCCCACTGTGCTTTCACACCAGGAGGCGACCAGGGCTGTGACTGCTGACCCCTCACCTCTCTCCTGCTCACCATTTTGTGGCTTCGGCCCCTCCACTTCCTCTGCCTGCCAGGGGAACCTCTTGATGTAACTTCCAGCATCTTCCTGATGCTGAGGCTTCGAGTAAAACTCAAGGATCAAGTCCAGCAGGCTTGACTCAGTTACGTCAGCGAAGCTTTAGGAACTTAGAAAACCTCTTCTCTCTCAACCTCACCTGCTTTATGTTTCTGCGCAGACACGGACTCCTGGGGGAGGGGGACTTGTGCACGAGAGCCTGGCTCTCACTTTGCATTCCTGCTTTAATAACCCTGAGCCTCCAGAGACAGCTGGTGACTCTCTGAGTGAAGGGTGGTGGCGTTGGGAGGGACACTTAAGAAATTGAAGAAAAGAAAACCGTGTGACTTCATGGTTTAAAAGTATCATCCTTTGTAACATACACTGCGATGACTGTAGTAACACTGCTGAATGGTATACATAAATGTTAAGAAAATAAATACTAAGAGTTCTCATCACAAGGAAAAAAATTATGTGTGTGTGTATGTGTGTGTGTTTGTATCTATATGGGGTGATAAATGTTAACTAAATTTATTTTGGTAATCATTTCATGATATACGGAAGTCAAATCATTATGCTCTACACCTTAAACTTATACAGTGTTGCTTGTCAATTATGTCTCAGTAAAACTGGAAAAGGGAAAAAAGGCATCCCTTTAACTTTGGTTTGAATTCTACCAGGTGTGTGCAACTTTGGATAAGTCACCTAACCCAGCATCCCACAATCTCCCTGACAGAGCCCAGCCCAGACCAGCATCCGCCATCAGCCTGGGGGTGCCCCCTCCATAAGGTCCCCTTGCTGACTCCCTCTGTCCTCTGGCTGACCCTGCCGGTCATTTCCACTTCTGGTCATGTGACTCTTGGCATTCTGGCTGACTTTGCCAAGCCTCGTTTTCCTCACCTGTAAACCCGTGACAGTGATAGTCTGTCTCCTAGGATTATTGTATAAAATTATATAAAGCCCTTAAAACAGTGTCTGGTATAGGATAAGTGCTATGTAAGTGTTAGCTACTACCATTACTATTATTTTTCCATTTTCCTCCACTTGGAGAACAACTTTGCCCCTCAGAGCCTTTCGTCCTCAGGATCGGGGTCTGTCCAGGGCAGAGGTAGTTAGTTCCTGCCAGGCCTCCTGCACTGGGCCCCGCATCCAGGATCACTGTAGAAGCACGGGGGGGTGGTGCCTTGCCCGGCACCCTCATAGGCCCTTTACCATTTCTGCTAGCTTCTCCCTGGTCTTGGTTTGCATGTGCCTCTGACCACCTCACATGCAACTTGCCAATGACAGTGACGGCCCCAGGACTGCTGAGCCAGGGGTCTGGAGCCAACCTCCTTGGGGTGGGCTGTGTTAGTCAGGGTTCTGCAGAGAAACAGAACCAATTGAATGGATGGATGGATGGATAGATAGAGAGATAGATAGAAAGATAGACAGACAGACAGATAGACAGACAGACGGACAGACAGAAGAGATTTATTCCAGGAACTGGCTCACACAGTTCCCATGAGGCTGAGAAGTCCCACAGCCCGCCACCTGCAAACTAGAGACCCGGGAAGTCCAAAGGCCTGAGAAGAACCAAGGGAGTTGGTCTGAGTCCCAGTCTGAGTCCAAAGGCCTAGGCATGGTGTGGCCAATAGTAAGTCCTACTCTGAGCTTTTGTTCTATTCAGGTCCTCGGTGGATTGGGCGACACGACTGTCTTCACTCAGACTACCAATTCAAATGTTCATCTCTTCTGGAAACACCCTTACAGAAACACTCAGAAATCATGTTTTACCAGCTCTCTGGGCATCCTGTGGTCCAGTTAAGTTGACACATGTAATTAACCATCACATGGGCCTTGGTCAAAGACCAACAGGACCTGGGGCATGAAAGCCCAGCCCCCTTGCCCCAGGTCAGGATGACCAGGACGCAGCATTTCACTCCACAGTTCCCCATGCCGGACCAGATGGACACTACATTTTGGGGCCCTGAAATGACCTGAAGCCCTGCCCCCTAGCTTCTGATGCACCGGCTTGCTTTTCCCTTCCTAGCCCGCAGCCCGCTCCCACTCCTTGCGGGCTTGTCCCGGGAGTACCTCCTCAGTAAACCACATGCGCACCTCCTCATCTCAGGCTCTGCTGCTGAGCCCCCCACCCCCACCCCCAGAGACAACATAGACCCCACAGAGTTGCGAACACGTGCAGGTGAGAGCAGCAGCTGCTTACTGGGCCCCTGTTGTGTGCGTTGCAGTTCACCTGCCTTGTCTCAATGATCAGAACTGAACTGCCATACAGGGTACATTATCATGCCCATTTTACAGAGGACGAAACCAAGTGTATCCTCATCCAGGACAAGATACCTTCCCCCCAAACTGAACAGCAATCCTCCTCCCTGATCCTAACCTCAGATGGAAACCTTACTTGATTCCTAACTTGAATCCAGCCTAACCTCGAGCTACACAGACTGACCCCGGACCAGACCGTAAACTGCACTCTCACCCTGCCCCTCCCATTAACATCCTCTGAGACTTTGTGACGACTCGGTCCCAGCTCAACTCCATGCTGGCCTTGGCCTACATGTGTCCAGAGCCATGGCTTCATTCATTCCGAAGGACCATGCTGGGCGCCTGGTGGCTGCCAGCCTCTGCCTGCCCCTGCCTGAGAGGACCCCTTAAAGCAGCCAGGGCTCTGAAGTTTTCTGGCCACCCCTGCACAGGTGATGGATGAGCGCTGGTGTTATCAGTACTACAGGAGGGATGCACCAATTTTCCTGCCTGTCACTTCTCCATAATTTCTAAAGCCCCGTAAGCCGATGCCATCCCCCAACACCACTTAGCTCTGCCCCTGCCCCGGAGGGCTTCCCTGAGGCCAGGACTCAGAGGGATGGCCTGGGTCTGCGATTCTGTTTCAGACGCTTCAGCAGACACACCTTCCATTGGCCTCCCGGACAGATGCGACGCTGGGTCCACTCTGCTCCGGCCTTAGCACACCTGGCTTGTCTGAGGCCTTGATGTCACCATGAGCACCTCCATCACCTTGCAGCTGAAGGAGGCAGGGAATGCAAATGCCAGCAGGGCTCCCTGTCAAGCTGTGTCTTTAGCCCCCTTGAAGATGACAGAAATCCTAAAATTCTCAGAGGTGCTCAGGGACCTGCCCGCACAGACTGGAGGAGGATGAGCAGAGACCACTGTGGCCTCTCTCCCATCACCTTCACCATTTGCAGCTGTCCCAGCATATTGACTGTGGGCTGCATCTACTGCTATTAGAGGACCCCATAAGCAGTGGGCGAAGCCGGTGGGTAGCGGCTGTATGACCCATTGCAGACGTGGGCACTGGAGGTAAGTGGTTCAGGAAGAATCGGAGGGTAACAGGGAGGATGGATGCTATGGTCGAAGCCTGGCAGGATCCCCGCCACCCCCGCCCCCACCCCAGAAACCTGAAACGGTTGAAGGCACAGCCCACCCAGAAGGCTGATATTAACCACAGACAGCGCGCTAGGGCTTCAGCCCAGGCCAGGGCGCAGAGGCAGAACCTGACCAAGAAAAGAAGGAAAAGTGTTTCCAGACCTCGGACCTCAGCCTGTGGGGTCGTCTGTCAGTGCATCCCCAGCATGTAGGGTGGGTGTTAGAGCCCCCTGCAACACCCCCTCCCTGCCAGTCTGCAGCCTCAGGACAGGCCTTCCCAGGGCCACGTGCTCGGGGAGACCAGGTGTTCCGGCCTGGCATAAGGAGAAGGAAGTAGCGTGTTGATGGGAAGGTTTCCTCTCAATATAATAAACAACCGTCTAACCATCATAGCATCCCATTTACAAGAAAATGTAAGAAGAAGACACCACATCAACTCTGAATGTGTGCAGGCTTTGAAGCCTGCCTATAAAGCCTCCTTAGTAATTAAGTAGAATGACTCCATTTTGCCACATAAGTATGGTTATTGCTCCTCAGTGGCTGCAATTAATATAAAAGCAGCTTAAGGAAGCCATCATCAAGGCATAATGAGTTTTTAAATATTAATTAATATGTTAATAACCATTCTAGGTTGAGGATGAGGTTGCAGTGCTGTTGTATCGGGGACGATTTCTGCCAGGGCCCCAGGAATACTTGCATCCTACCTTGCCTAACCTCCCTCGCCCCCTCCTCAGGGAGCAGCAGCGGACTGGAAGTCAGAGCCTGCTTTATCAATAGCTATGGGATGCCTAACACCCCAGCGCTGTGTTCTGAGCAGCTGGACTGGGGCCCGAGGAACCCGGACCATCGGTTCAAGGGCCTCAGTGCGGACCATCACTTCCCCAGTGTGGCATCAGCACCTCCAGAGAGCCTGAGGACAGGGAAAGAAGCCCCAGGGGAGGCTCTGAGTCCAGTGCTCTTCCCGGGACATGGAACCAGAAGGGGTGAACACAAGAGAGGTGGCCACAGGACTCAGGGTTCATGCCCTATCTGGGTCAGAAAGATGTCATGAACCTAAGTGACCACGGCCCAGCTGATGTCTTAGGTTCTGACCAAGCAGGTTAGCAAAGCCCTCCTTTGGTAGGAGCTGGGAGGACAATGGTCAAAGGAAGGTTTGGCATAGGAACAGGGGAGGCAGATGAAGTACCCCCTTTTCCTTTGGTCACCCAGTTTTTGTCCTCTCTCATCTTTCTGGTCTACCCAGTGTGGGCATGTCTGCCTCCCAGTGTGAAGGGGGGACAGTCAGTTGCCCCTGAGCAGAGTCCATTCTGAGCTAGCGAAGGCCCTTCCCTCAGCACCTACTAGAGAGCTGCGGCCCCAGACGCCTCTGCCTAGGTGAGAACAGAACGTTAACTGGTTAACCTGAGGCCGGCCTAGACGCTTAGGCCAAAGTGTCACCCTTCGGGCTGTTTCCCCACCTTCAGTTACAGCTGACCCCACTGTCCCACCTACTTCAACCTCAGGGTGCATGAGGAACCCCACAGACAGCACGGGCCACAGAGGCCTAAGCAGCAATAGAAAAATCCCCCTGCATAGGAACCTCACATCCTTCTCTCATCATTAAGTTCTTACAGAGAAATTAAGGTCCCAAATGAAATCTCCATATGTTAATCCATGTCTAAAACTCTCCCTTCCCATTGTGTTTGGCTCTCTCAGAGGGCAGGGTCCTTCCTGGGAGGCCTGGGGCATTCAGGGCACCTCCTCACCCTTGCCACCTGGACCAGAAACCCTCTGGAGTAGATTTCAAGGTTGTATAGAGCTCTCATTTGTGCCATCTTCCCTAAAACTCCAAACAAAATGTCAGCCACAGTCCCAAATCCAGGCCATTTGGAACCAAACGTGGCTATGTTTGCAATAAATAACATTCCCCAAGCGAAATGAAGAAACGATGTTTCTGTTGGCAGCCACGGACCACAGTCTCTCCAAGCCCCCGGCTGGGGAGCAATAAGATAAGCGCCAGGTTTCAATGGCACCTCTGATGCAGTGTGACCTGGAGCAAATCAGTTTGCCTCTGTGGGCCTCACTTTCCCTCCTCTGCAGAAAGGGAATGGCAGTCCTGACCCGCTAGCTTCCCACAGCGGTGGGAATACACTGAGAAGAAGCACTTTGTAAACTGTAGAGTGAGATGAAAAGATGAGAAAGGAGTCGTGGCCCCTCCTCCCTCCCTGCTCTTCCTCCACGTGGATCAGCTCCACGGACAAGGTGGCCTCGGTGAGGGAAGACTCCTGCCAGGCCCAGCCTGAGCCACCTCCCAGAACGCTTGCACCCCTGCCGCCACCTGCACTGTCACCCCAGGCCTTATCTCCCATCCTAGTCCTGCTGTCATCCCTGCATCCCCAGACAGAGTATCCTAAGTCACAGGCCTAAGGGTACCCATGCAGCTTCATCTGAACTTGCGCCCTGGAGCATAGCCCTTTAATGGAAGCGGCCTCCCTGGCTCAGCACCCGCTGGGGGGAGCTTTCTCTCCCAGCATCTGCCTGGGGCGGGGAGAAAGTCCAGAACGCTGCGAACACGGGGCTGCCACCTTCCGTCCAGATGGTTTCAAACTTACTGGGACAAAGGGCTGAGCCCTTCTGAGGAGCAGCAGCTGGGCCTGTGGAAGCAAGGGGAGTGCTGCCGAGCAAGGCCCTGTGACAATTAGTTCCTGATTGTCGGGGAGGTGGCCAGGTGGGTTGCTGGCTGGGCGCCGGCCCCTCCATGGCTGCAGCCTCGCTTCCCTAATTGGAATCCGAGCCTGGCAGGGCTGGGCACAGGCTTCACGCCGAGAGAGGAGAGAGCCAGGCGCAGCCTGAATGCTTCTGTTTCTGATCTCTTCTAGCAGGAAAAAGAGCAAAGCTGCTGTGAGCTGCCCAGCCTCCGGAGGAGGGCAACGGCAGGTTTCGCGGTGGCTGCCACCTGCTAATTGCAGCCTCTGATGCTTGAGTCCCGGCTGCAGAGACAGCTCTGAGGGTGGGGCTTTTACCACTTTCCCTCACAGCCCCTTCCCACCGTGCCCCTACCGGACATTCAATGCTCTGAGGCTCTGGAGAGCGCTGGGGAGAAGGCTCCTGAATGTTTCGGATTCCAAGTTTCACCCTGAGCTGGGAAGGCCACTGGCATTCACTGTGGGGTGATCAGCAGTGGCAGAGGTTAATGTTCCACACGTGACCACTGACACAGGCATGGGGCCAGTGTGACTGAAGAACCCAATTTGTAATTTTATTTAATTTTTGTTCGTTTAAATAGCCCCATGAGATTAGTGGCTACAGTACTGGACAGCACAGAAGTGAAGAAGACGCTGGCCACGTTATTCCAAGGTCCCTGAGAGGCCGGCGCCAGAACCCATCCTCTCCGCCCACCACAGAAGGCGGTGGTCTGGGTCTCTGCCCCAGGAGCTCCTGCTGGCATGGCCTCCCAGGAACAGCCACGGAGTGAGGTGAGGAGCACAGCCTTTGGGGCCAAACAGATTGGAGTTCGAATCCATCCCTTGCTCTGCTGCGTGCCAACAAGCCACCAAGCTCTTCTGAACCTTCATTTCCTCGTCTATAAAATGGGGAATAATAAATGATAATAATATCCATGTAGGGCTATCGTGAGGATTGAATGAGCGTGAAGCACTGAGGCTCATTCCAGCACCGGGCAGCTGGGAGGTGCTCAGTCAGTGGCAGTGTGTGTTACTATCGTCACCACCGGCACGACTAGTTAGCATGCAGTGAGCAACAGCTAGATGTGAGAGTGCTGATGGCTCTTCTGGGGGAGGCTACAGACCTTAAAAATGCAGTTGGAGTCAGAAGCTTCTCCTTGGGCAACAGAGAGTAAAGGCTGGCAGGGAAGACCGCCAACACTGCTCTACCCGCTAATGGGGAGAGGGGATACTGCTTGCTAATTGAGGAAGTGCGTCCTTTCAGAGTTTGCATTTAGACCTAACAATGGCTACACACTGGGTGGGGGCAGAGGGAGGAGTGCACCTGCTGTGGGGAGTCCGTCAGTTACAGGAAGTCAGGCATGAAGCTCAACCCAGCAGGACAAGTCACCCAGAAGCTCCCATGTCCGTTGTTGACCATGGGCCTGGTGCTCTTCCTGCCCACAGTTGTCCCGGGAGACCTGGGTGGCACTGGATGGTAAGGGGTGGGAAAGAGAAGGTGGAGGAGTGGGCTGTCATTCCCTCCCCCACCCCAGCTGCTCTGATATGAGTGACCAATGTAGACCTTGCCCTGGGACAGACAGGCCAACATAGGGCAACGCATTCTTTCCTGCTGATAGTGGCAAGGTTTTCCTGAGAGACATAGAGAGGACTTCAGACAGAGAGGTTTGCAGGAGACCCGTGGCGGGGTGGTGGCCTTGGAGCTGGAGAAGGCACGTCAGGAGTGGAAAGTACCCAGAAGTCAATGCCTCCTATAAGGGCTTGAGGCCTGAGGTGACATGCCTGGCAGATTCTGGAGGAAGTCCTGTTAGCAAGAGATCTGAACTTGCTCCCTATGTGAGGTCACTCCTTTCAGTCCTAACCTGGGGGTCTAGGGAGCCCAAAGCCCCCATTTCTGCAGACACCAGGAAAGAGGGACATCAGCTGGCAGATAGATGCCTGGACTGGGACCCACTGTTCTGGGCGGTGGAGGCTGTCAATGGCAAGCCACGGTCCTTGGTGAAGCTGGGAGCACCCAGCAACAGCCCACCGTGACAGAGGGGCACTCTGGAGACACAGGAGCCTGACCCCAAGGAGACTCCCAGGTAGGGGAAGCTGTCCCTGAAGGAGGGGGGCGGTGGGGGAACCCACACAGCTGAGTTGCATTGAACAATAAAAAAGGGCCAGGAACTGTGGAGGTCTGGAGTTGGGGTGCCTGGGCGGCTGCTCACTCCTCCCTCCCCTGCCGCCCGCCACCCCGCCCTCCTCCGAGGAGGGCTGTCATCAGACTCATTGGCTCCCAAGTTCTGAAATGAACTCTGCTCCAAGTAATTACAGCTCTTCAAGTTTCCCGTCCTCTGTTTAAAGAATTCGTCCTCTCGCCCTCAATGCCCCATCAGCTCCCTAATTAGCAGCGCGGGCGCGATTACACATTCTCCGCAGCTCGCTGGGTCCGGCCCCTAATGAGTGTTTGTGGACAGCTGGGAGCCAGGCCGCCACGGCGCCCCGGGAGCCAGGAGTCAGGGCCCAGGAGTGCGAGCTGTCAGCTCCGTGATGGGGCTGGAGCTGGTCGCAGCCCTGCGGGCCTCCAGGAGGAAAGGCCTTGAAATATAAATGAAGATGAATATTCATATTTGGTTCAATAAGTGCCAACTATTAATATACATGTCTGTCGGGAAGAGGAGGCAGCGCGGAGCCAATTCTGCCAGGCATAATTGGGCTCCTAATTCATAATTAGCCTTGCGCTCCAGGCCTCTGCACAGCCAGAACCGGGGCTTGGAACCACAGGAAGGGTAGGGGCTGGCCCCTAGGGAGAGCTGGCCCCTAGGGAGGGCCCAGCCCACCCCAGGGCGCTTCTGCCCTGAGACCCCTCCCCGCTAGGAGAGGGCTGGGGAGAGAAGAGGGGCCTGTGATCTCCTCCAGGAATCGCTCAGGAATGACAGGAACTGCATCCCTCAGGTGGACCCCGGAGTCACAGCTGAACCACGCACGCTGGTCCTACGTAGGGTGGGCGAGCAGCTCAGAGGGCTCACACCCAGCCTGTGACCGAGCTCCGCACCGGGAAATACCTGGAGGCGCATCAGAACAGAAGCCAGAAAATTGTCAGGACTCAGCCCAGCATGGCTGCTGCCACTCTGAAGGCTGGTTTCCCAGGGCCCAGCCTATGTGGCCATACAGACTCCTGTCCCTGCCCCAGCCAGGCTCCTGGTGCCACTCAGCCTCTCTTCCTTGCCCTCTTGCTTCTCCAGACTCCGCCCGGATGTCCTCCACGACGACCCAGATGCCACCAGGCCTTCACACCCTCAAAATCATGGACTGCCTACATGTGGCCACTGAGAATTGCCCTGTCCTGCTATGTACCCCATCTCAGGGACAACAGGGAAAAAGACTTCATGCTCAGGGGGAGGGCATGGCTGAGTCTCAGGAATGAGCCCACATCCACCAGGGCAGCTGTGCAGATGCCCTTTGAGAAAGGCCAGCCTGAGAGTGTCTTAGAGATGCTGCTAGAGAATGCCTGGAAAGTGAAAGGAGAAACTTTAAGCTTGTCCAGGTGTACTTCTGTCTGAGCAATGGCCCAGGCGCAGACTGGAGCAGTGAGAGGGCAGCAGGAACTGTGACAAGGCCCTGGGCCAGGCCCCCCAGAAGACCAAGAGTGATCCGAGCCTGGAGCATTGCATCGTCTCAACAATGTACGAGGCAGGTGCTATTCTCCCAATTTTACAGATAAGAAGGCTGAGGCAGGGAGGTTGAGTGGAGGGAATAGAGAAGAAGGCTGAGCATAAACAAGGCCATTCACCAGTGTGATATGCTAAGGTCTGCAAGATAACAGTTCCACGTGGGGCCTGCAGGAAAGGGGGCGGGTGGCCTCCCATCACAAGTGAGAGGGATTTTAAATGGGGTTTTCCACTCCTTCTCTTCCCTTCCCTTCTTTTAAAGAACGATTTTGTTCAAAAGCTATTAGGTGAGGCCAGGTAAGGTCAGTGTCTGCTTCAGAGGCCAGGGAAAGCCACAGTGGTCCCAAGAAGGGTGTGGTGTCCGAGCCTGACCAGGTTGACAGTACACCCACGTGAAGGGTGGTCCCCCACAGTGGTCAGAGAACAGGGCAGAAGCAGAAACCTGACTACATACAAGGCGACCGATCAAATACGTAAATGTATTGAGGCTAATGGGATCCATGTTTCAAGCTATGGGGAAGGGAGTTACAAATGAGAAAAAGGAGAAAGCTAGTATGAACCCTGAGTTAGAATTGGCGGTATCAATGTGAATGTGCAGTTTTCTATGGAAATATAGATGACATAGAGATAGATAATTGATAGATAGAAGAGGGAGAGTGAGAGAGGTGATGATAGATTGATAGATAAATGATAGATGGCAAAAATATACAATGAGGTCTGTTCAGAAAAAGTCCAGCCACTGTTTGTTTTTTTTAAGTTTTTATTTATTTAATTTTAGAGGGGAAGGGAGGGAGAAAGAGAGGGAGAGAAACATCAATGTGTGGTTGCCTCTTGAGCAGCCTTGTACTGGGCAGCCGGCCTGCAACCCAGGCATGTCCTCTGACCAGGAATCGAACCAGCGACCCTTTGGTTTGCAGGCCAGCACCCAATCCACTGAGCCACGCCAGCCAGGTAGCCATTGTTAATATAACAAGAATGGTTTGCATGACATCATTGTAACCTAGCAGCCAAGGAGAGTGGACTGGAATGCACATGCGTGAAAGGGATGGCTTCACTGACTCAGTGGGCGCGGCAGATGTCGTTGAGTGGGCATGTGTACTGTGTGGCCATCACACTAAAAATGACTGAGTGAGTAGAGCAATGAATCTGCATCAAATTTTGCATTAAGCTCGAACATTCCTCTGCAGAAACCATTTAGATGACTCAGAAGGCTTTCGAGGATGATACAATGAATGCAGCACAAATAAAAGTAAGACACAAATGCTTCAAAGAGAGTCGAGAATCAGTTGAAAATGATCCACATTCAGGAAGGCCTGCAACAAACAGAACTCCTGAGAATGTTGAATGTGTCAAAGATCGGCAACTAACAGTGCAAGAACTAGAGGCTGACCTGGAGATTCCAAAAATTATTGCATCTCAGATTTTGACGCAGGACATTGGCATGAAACATGTTGTGGTAAAATTCATTCCGTGCCTTCTGCTACCGTAGCAGAAGGAATCTCATGCTGCAATTGTTAATGATACTGGGAGAACTGTGTGAGGTCCTGAGGTGCCTCCTTTGAAGGGGACTGAGACATCATTGTCCTATGTACAGTGTTTCTTGTATCTTCTTTCTTCTTCAATAAAGGTCTCTATTTTCACAGCACATGGCTGGATACTTTCTGAACAGACCTCATAAATGTAACTGTATCTATTGATTGGTCTATATTCATATATCCCTTAGCTCAGTCCAGTGAGAGCGCCTGGGAGCAGCAACTCACCTATAGCAAAGAGTCCAGAGCTTGAATTCCAAATATAATCATCCACTAAAATGAACCAGGGCTTCTTGGAGAAACGACTGATTCCAGGGCTGGAAAAGTACAAGATAAACCTAAGACATCTTATTGTGCCCAAAGGTAAGTGCGTGTTCAAATAATGAGGGGGAACATATATCGAAAGGAAGCAGAAGCCAGCTTGAAGGGGCTCCCACTGGCCAAATCTGGGGCAATTTGAAGATCAAAATAAATAGTGATAGTAGCAGTTTATAACCCATTGACTAACATAGGAAAGCATGAATCCATACTGACATAAATGAATAAATTAGAAATTTAATGATGAAAGGGATATTTACATAATCTCAAACACCTTCCCACATAGTTATTAATTACGAAGGAAAAACGAGTAATTTTACAGCGGAGCACCCTGGTAGACATCATCTTAATCAAATGATAGAAGTGAACATCAGTCATGGGACAAATCAAAAAGGTGCCCCGCCTGATCGGATGCAATGAGAAGAACCCGCCATCACTTCTGTCGTGTTTCTGCCCAGAATGCACAGCCTGAACCAAGCCTTGGGAAAACAGTAGACAAACCCAAACTGAGGGACAGTCTACCAAATAACCAGTCTGCAGTCTCAAGAGCGACAAGGGGAGGAGAGGCCGAGGAACTGTTCCACACTGAAGGGGATGAAAGAAGTGATGACTTAATGAGGCACAAGATCCGAATACCTGGATCTTCTTTGCTATAAAAAACACTATTGGGACAATCGGTGGACCCTAGTGGGATCTGGAGACTACATGGTAGTTTTACGTCGACGTCAGTTTGCGGATTTTGCTGGCCACGTGGTGGTTATGCAGGAGGTGTCCCTCTTGGTAGGCAATGCATGCCAACATGTGGGGGAGGGGGCACCATGCAGGCCACTTATTTTCAACCGGTTTAGGGAAGAAGACCGTTATGTATCCTGTACTTGTCCCTCACCCAGTCACTGCCTGCAGCTGACAGCAGGGAGAAGCCAGACATCGATGAAAGATTTGGGAGCCAGCGTTTCTCTGGAGAGATCTCACAGAGCTGGTCATCGCCTCGCCCTTCCCCAGTGGTGGGAAAGGGCTGCCAGGCCATCGGAAGGGTTCTCAGGGGAACACGGCCCGTGTCCCCTGAGTTTGGGGACTGACATTTTCCTGGAAAGTTTGAAGGCCAGAGGCCAGCTGGAGCTGTCACGCTGCAGAGAGAAGAGAACCCACCACCCTGGAGGTGTCTGCGATGGCAGAGTTTGGATGGGGAAAGGTGAGGATATCCCTAGGAGCGAGGGAAAGGTGGCAGGGCACCAGCTTTCTTGGAAGAACCCTACCCACGGAGGCTGCCTGGCAGGGCACAGTGAGTTCCGGAGGTGACGCCAACAGGAAGGGCACACAGAAGCCCGGAGTGGTTGTAAGGACACTGAGCTGACCTCTGAATGTCCTCAGCCCAGGCAGAGCAAAGTGAGAGTAGACGGGGTGCCGCTCTAGGACGGCAACACAGCCCCTGCCTCTTGTCCCAGCCTGTTCCCAGCTGCTGCTCTGATTAAGGCGTTTGTCACAGCCAACTGTTACTGTGACGTTACAGCATAACAAACCACTTCAGAACTCCGTGACTTACAACATTTCTTACCTCACTCCCAGGTCTGCAGCCGTGGGTGACCACTTAGGATGCAGGCTGGCTGGGTCAGCTGCAGGTTTTTGTTGGGTTTCGACCTGCTCCTCGGGCCCAGCCGAAGGGGCTATAGCTCCCTGGCCACGTGCTTCTCACACCACCAAAGGAGACAAGAGGCTGAGCAGCAGCACAGTACCTTGTCCCGGAACCCACACACTGTCACTACCATTGTCCAAACAAATCGCAGGTTATGTTAATCTTCCGCTGCTGTGTAACAGATTATGGTAAATTTCGCAACTTTCCTTTTCAACTTAACACAACACCCCTTTTTTAGCTCACAGTTTTTAAGTCTGGCTTGGTACGATGGTTCTCTGCTCGGTCTGCAAGCAAGGCGTCAGCTGACTGCAGTCTCATCTAGAACTCGGGATCCTCTCCCAAGCTCACTCCCGCTACTGCGGCTGTAGCACTGCTCTTCATGCCCGTAGTACCAAGTCCCTGCTTCCTTGCTGGCCGTCAGCCAGGGCGGTCTCAGCTTCTATGGGCCACCCACATTCCTGGGCACGTGGCCCCGTCCACCCTCTAGCTAGCAGTGGTACAACAACCCTCTCGTGTGCTTTGAATCTGGCTTACCTTCCCGCTGCTAATAGAAGAAATTGCTCTGTCTTTGAAGAGCTCACCTGGCTGGGTCAGGCCCACCTGCATAATCTCTGCATTTGAAGATCAGCTGACTTGGGATTTTAATTACATCTACAAAATCCCTTCACAGCAGTACCTAGGTTAGTCTTTCATTGAATAACTAAGGCTTGGGAATCTGGCGGGAGGGGCATCTTTAGAATTCTGCATACCATACCTGGCCAAGCCCAGCACCTATGGATGGGAAAATATGACCTCCCCAGAGACGGTGAAGTGAAAACTTATTGAACCATCATCCTACCAATCACAGTGTTCCTGGAAAACCATCCCCAAATCCATTCATCTATCCACCAGACAGTCTTCAGCCATGTCTGGGCAGAGCCCAAGAGAAGGGGAGGGGAGGGCCCCACCCAGGCCTGTTCGCAAGAGGTAGTTGTCTGGCCCTCACTTCACCCCAGAGCTAGCCCCTCCTGGGCAGCCCCCAGGCCAGTCCTAACCAGGCCCTTCCCCGCCCCAGATCCCCCAAGACAATCACCCCCCTCTGGGACAGGGGCTGAGGTCCAGCCCCTTTATCCTGGCCTCCAGGCTGTCTGTCCACTCTCCTGCCTTTGCTGTCTGAACTGCACTCGGGTCACCCCCTTATCCCTGACTCCATGCACCAGGCTCCTGACAACCTCCAGGCCTTTCATCACCCCGAACCCCGCCCCACCCCCACCCCCACCCTGCACCTGAGCTCCGGACCCTTCCTCTCTGATCCCTTTACTCACACCCTCTCAATCTTTCAAGGCCTCGCTTGTCTACTACCTCCTTCAGGAGGCCCTAGCAGACCACCCCTTGGGCCCTGTCTTATCTCTACTCCAAGACTGGATGGAACTCTGTCTGGAAGAATCAGGACACGGTGGAGGGACCCCTAACTCACTGTAGCAGAATTATATGTGGGGGGTGTTCCACGGCAGGGAGTGAGCATTCCCAAATACCAATGTTACCCTACATGAAGGGGGTCTAGCAGGAGCGGCTGCCCCCAAGCCCACACAGCCCCACAACCCCCACGAGGCCCCACGCCACCCTCCTGCACATCAGCTCAGGCCACTTCATTCTCTCTCACACTCTCTGGGACTCTGCCCAGCATGGTTCAGTATCTGGGCTGCCTCAGTTTCCCTGGTATGACATCTTTTTGGAGCACATCTGTGCCTCCTGGGACCTAGGAGCTGGACTCAGTTTGAACAGAGGGGTCAGCCAGCTCTCTCAGCTCCAGCTCTGACCACTCCCTGGCGGGCAGAGGCTGAGGAAGGAAGAGCCAGGCAGAGCAGCTGAGGGACTTTGAGAACAAGGTCACATCTCGGCAACCGAAATCCAGCAGAGCGCCTTCCATCAAGTTTTTAACTAGAAAAATAGTGTGCCCATTTCTCTGTAATACACCTCTGGGCTTTTTTATTATGACTTCATTTCCCCTTGTAATATTGGAACGTCTCTATAATTGTAAAAGTGTAATAGAATCTAATAGAATTTCATTTGGCGCCTGGAATGCCCGTGCCATGGCCGCTCATTCGGAGTGAAATAATGATGTCTAATGCCCACACACGGCTCCCCGTGACCTTATTCAATCTTGGGGCTGATCGGGAAATATATTGATTCAATTATACACTGATGACAAATGAACTCAAAGAAAGAGGAAAAAAAGGTCAGCATATATTTGAAAATGTAAATCTTAGCAATGTCTTTGGGGCTCTCCCCCCAAAAAAAGCCATTTCAAAATGCCATATGTGGCTAATAGTGTGGAGTTCTGGGCTTGATCGGGGAGACACATGGGGTGGCTGGGAAGGCATTAATGAGACGTCACTTCTTTAGAGAGGAGATCAGGCCCAAATCCACCCTGAGCAGCTCCAGCCTCTTCCCCAGCAGCCGTACTGTCCTCCCTCCTTCCCCTACTCCCTTCCTCCCTTCAGGGACATGGTGAGGTGACAGGGATGACAGGGTCAAATCACTGATCCCATCTGGACCTAGCAAGGGCAGGAAGGGCTGTGGGCGTGCTTGGGCTCCAGGGTGAAGGGTGGTGCTCTGAGGGTAGGAAAAGCACCTTAGGTGATGAGCAAGGTGGGAGGAAGGTGAAGGAGCAACACTTAGAAGGGGAAGAGAAACGAGGGACACTGGGAGGGCTGCACCACGAAGCCAGACGAGGAGAGAATCTGAGCGAGAAAAAGACCAGTCCTGTCAGATACTGTCAGATTCTAGAAGATGGAGCCACATAAAACCCCGAGGTGCTTGCAGAATTTCTCCAACAAGAGAGTATTTATTTAGGACTATCTTATACAAAGTGCACAATTATTAGTGTACAACTTGATGAAGTTTTACAAATTTATACATGCCTGGAACCAAATAAAAATGTAGATTATTACAGTATTTTATATATATATATCATATTATAATAATATATCCCCCAAATCAAAATATAGACTATTTCCAGCACCCCGGCGGCCTTGCTCATGGCCCCTCCAAGTTTATAGCCCCACCTCCCCCGGGGCAGCTGCTGTTCTAGCTTTTGTAGTCACAGATCAGTTCTGCCTCCTTTTAGACTCCATATACACGGATCCATAAGGCCTGTACTTTTCTGCGCCCGGCTTCTTTCCCTCAACACCGCGTCAGTGAGACCCATCCGTGCGTCGTACGTACCAGCAACCCTTGCTTCACATGGGAGCACAGGACCGAGAACACGACTGCGCGGGCTGAAACCATGCAACACGATCTTGATAATCAGTGGGGAAGATGAATGTCCTGTGACTTTTAAATCGGCACATTAAAAGCTCTTACTGGCGGTTATAAATGCATAGGGAAATTTCGAAATAAGTAACACTAATATTTATTGAGTGTATTATTCCTTTGTGACAAACTTACCAAGAGCAGCTTCCTCTCACTCGTTCTATTGTAACGGACAATACAGAGCGAGTGTCTTTTCTGTGTCTTAGTGAACTGTCCTACTATTTTATAAGTTTGGATCACTTCCCACATTTTATCCTTTGTGCTTTCAAAACTGTGAAATATCCCTGAAAGGGTGAAGTTTTTTGCAAGCGTCACTTTCTCTGGGACGCCTCTGTCCTCATCCTCACCACTGCCTTCCTCGTTAGTGTCAGCAAGTTTGCCTTCACGAAGCACTTGTGGCCGAATAGCTAGTGTCAAGTGGTAGCATGTCAGCATCCTCATGGTCAGCTACTTTTTCATCAGCTCCGTTTCCGTTTGAATCATATTTCAATACCGTCATTACCAATGTTCATTTCTTTGTTGCACTTTCATCTTTGTTAGCTAATTCCTTCTTTTGATGATCGATTTTGTAGAATGTCACATGGCTTTATAACCTGAAGACAAGAAGGCAACATACTACACACCCCCCTGCCAGTGTGTGAAAATGAACAGCAGATGCCCAGTGCCCAATCTCCGACAGACTCTGAAAGAAGCGAAATGACTGGTCACAGGTCATGATGTGCACCTGCTATTTACACAGTGTGTTATGGACTGAAAAGCCAGCAGGGAAGTTTGTATTTTATGCAATTACAGTTAATATACCAAGGTAACTAAAATTTGAACTGTGTTGTTGGGGAGTGAATATTGTTTAACTAAACTATAGTAACTGAACTTTGTGCCTATCAGAACTAGTTTGTTCTTTTTCGTGGCTGTACTACTTCATAGTATGGGTATGTCATAATTTATTTGTCCCCGCTTCCGTTGACGGACATTTGGGTTGTTTCAGTTTGCCTCTATTACGAATAATGCTACTGGGGACATCCTGCACGTGGCTCTGTCAACATGTGCACTCATTTGAGCTGGTTAAAGATTTCTCTACTGAGGTTCACTAATTATTTCATGGGACCACAGCCGCACAGGGTTGGAGACATCTGAGTCCCACATGTAAAGACAGAGGCTTCACAGGGCCCACAATGGATTGAGATGGAAGAAAGGTTCTGCAGGGACGATCTCATTCGGCCTTGCCCTCCTCCAGGCTCATTTCACAGAGAGGAAGATAGACTCTAGACACAGAGGGTCTCGCCCAAGGCTGCAGAGACTCAGACCTCGGGGGCCCCTCAGCTGCCCTCAAGGAGGCAGCCCCTCCTAGCTGTGAGGCTGGAACTTGCCTAATTCTGGGTCTGCTGGGGGTCTCTCTCTCTCTCTCTCTCCATTGTCAAACACCTCCGCCCCATCCACATAGGAGCTGAGGTCAAATCAGGTATACGGGGCCAGGAGGCTGATGGCGGGAACATTCTCTCCTCAGGATACTCCAGAAGCTTTCAGTAAAAGTTCAGCCCAGGCTGGCTGCCCCATTTAATTCTCATAATTAGCTGACAGCTCATTAGCAGCTCATTAGAAGCCCTGGAAATGCGGTGACAGTAACAAATTCAGTGCAACCAGGCAGTCTGGGGGTGACCCCAGGGGCCTGGCCCAGGCTGGGCTTCTCGGGGGCTACTGGGATGAGCTCAGACTCTGGGCCCACATCCGAATCCTCAATCTGAATCCTATCTTTGGATCCCATTAGAATCATGAATAAGTCTGTACCTGGTTTTGTCAACATAGGCATTTCCGCCTCCTGCCCAGAGCCACTTTCCGGTCCCACCTCCAGCTGCAGGACCCTCAGCTACTCTCCTGCAGGCTCCTCTCCTGTGAAGGCAAGATAGGAAGGGGACCCCAAAGCCTGCAAGGGACCCCAGAGAATCCAGACTGTCTGCAGAACACTGGGTACTGGGCCCGCCTGCATGGTCAGGGGACACCTATCCACTCACCGTGTCCTGGAGCACACGCTCTCCAGCTCGGGTCTCCGCCTTTCTGACTGTCTGTCAGTCTTCCTGAGTCTATCTCCCTTTATTCAACATTCATTAGGCACCTACTTTTGGCCGATTCTGGACTAAGTCTGAAGAAGCTACAAAGTTAGGTTAGCTACAGTCCATAAGTAAAGGGCTCCTGACACCGTGGGGAAGGAGATGATTAAACAGACCTAACCCTGTGAGATAAGGGCTGGGATGGAGGAAAAACTGAGGAATCACCAGAAGAGGGGATCCCAGGACCCCAGGGTTGGGACCAGCCAGGCGGGACTTCTTAGAGGAGGCGGTATCTTGAAGGAGGAGCAGGAGTTGGCTGGTCTGTCTGTTCTTCCAACCACCACCTCCGAGCCTTCTCTTTCTCGCTGCAGCCCAGGCCTTCCCCTCCCTACAGCTGAGCCCCATCACCTTGTGGTCTGGGGCCCACCGAAGAAAGGCTCCAGGAGCAGAGGACAGAGACTTGGAACACGGCCAGCCCACAGGAGACAGCTAGAGCCTGGAGCGGGCAAGGAGAGACAGAGGCTTCTCCTACAGAGGGATGGAGGGTAGAGACCAGCAAATGGTGGGGGAGAGGGCAGGAAGGGAGAGGAAAATGGATGGGAGGGGCTGGAGCCCTGTGTCCTTCAGCAGGCCAGGTGACCTTGGGCAAGTCGCTAGTCTCCCCTGGGTTTCCGTCCCCCATTCCCTCCCCCCACACGGTGCTCTGTGGGAACCACGGCCTGGGTGGAGGGAGGAACAGTGATTCCTGGCGTGGCCACCAAAGGTCAGGGCTTTCCAAGGGAGGCCTGGCCCCCAGTCCTGAGCTCCCAGCTCCACCTCCTCAGAGTGGCCATGCGTCTGCCACTGGGATCGATGGGAAGTCATTATCATCTCCACATGTTAATGACACCAATTAATTCCCCATCTGTGGGTCCCATGCAGCCTTCAGCGCTGAAGGTGAAAGGGAGGGGCATTGGCTCAGGGTGGTTTTTCCCCGCGATAACAGCACAGGCCTATTTGTGTGGCTTGCCGTGTACAAGCATGTGTACTAATTCTCCTTCGGTTGCCTTTTGTATAAACAGCATGTCCATCCTTCACTGGTATAAGCCACATGTGTACATGTTGTGCACGACGGCATTGTGTGTATACAGGTGTTTATGTGTACAAAGTATAAATATTACATATATGTGCCAAGTACTGTACATGTGTCCTATCTGTGTACAAAGTGTATACATATAAATTATGCTTCTATGTCATGTTTGCATACAATGTAGAGCTTACATCTGTGTGCATTGTGTGTGTACAAACACTAGGTGTGTGAATCCTATATCTGTGAATACTATGAACATAAAGTATTTGTGCCTCCTTTATGTGGATTGTGCGTGGATATGTGGATGTATGTTCAGTCTATCTGCATGATTATACTGGTGTGTGCACCACATGCCATGTTGGCGTGTGCGTACTTGTCCATTTGTGTGCTGGCTGTGAGACGCCCTGGCCAGCGGAGCCCTCCCGCTGCTGCGTGGGTATGTGGTAGGGAGCAGAGGCTCCCCTTTCCTTTTGTGGATACCGAGGTTCTGCCCTTGAGCCCAGGATTCCAAGGGCAGATCTTCTTACACTGTTACATGGACCTGATGCTGCCTGACCTTCTTCTGGGCTTTGAGGGACGAGTAAGAGTTCACCAAGCATTTTAAACAGAGCAGTAGAGAAGGGAAGGTGGTTCCAGGTAAAATGTCCTGAGTGGGTTACGTATATTCATATAATCCTCACAGGAACCCCACGAAGTGAGCACGATCATTATTCCCATTTTACAGATGAGAAAAGTGAGTTCAAGAGATGTTTACTAGTTTAACGGAAGACACATGGCTTCAAAGTGGTATCGTCAGGATTCGAACAGACTCCCATTTGCACACGCACAATCACATACACAATGCACATGAACATAACAGTCATGCACACATCATCACACAGGTGTGTCTGGCACACATATGCACACACATGCACAAGCCCATACCCAAGCTGTCTCCAGGTGTCCCCAGCTGTCCAGAGTGACCGAGGCCAGAGCACTAGCTCAGCCCTGGCTTTGCTGGGGTGGAAGTGCAGGGGGAGGAGGATAGTGAGTGTGTGATGAAGGGGAGACAAAGGGAGGTGCCCAGGGTGCTCTCCACCTTGCAGCTGTGGCCCTGCAGCCTGAGAAGTGAGGGCGGGATCCTCCCCGTGCGCCACACCCAAACAAGCGGGCCTGTTGGGCAGAGCTGGGGGAAGAACGCTGCCCTCTGCGCGTGAACGAGCCTGAGGAAAGGACTCTTTGAGAAATGGGAGACTCCAAGCCCTCACCCAAGTCTCCTGTGTCCCCAGTCTCCTCAAGGGCTAGCAGCCCCCTAAGTTCAAAAGAAACCTGAAAAGCTGCCGCCTGCCCTGTGCACAATGGCGCCCTTCACCCCAGGAGTCTCCCTGAGGGCCAGGCTCTTCCAGGCCTGCACCCGCAAGGTCAAGCTGTGCCCTGGCTGCTTCCTCAGTGCCCCCCTCCCTGGAGGCCCTGGCTGGGCAGCCTGCCCGGCCCGCCTGTGCCAGAACCCCCGGCTCACCGCCCCTCCCCTGGGCTCCCTCTTTTCTTAATTAACCGAAAGCCATTGTGAATACTAAAGAAGAAATTAGCACCTGTCAGTCATTTCTGGTGTTTATAGATTTCTCAATCCCTCTTTAATTAACCCCTCCCGTTCCAAAGCCCAGCCTCCCCTTGGGTGGGAGCAGGGCCCCTGCCCTCAAGGAGCCCCTTTGACCTGGTCTTGATTCCCCGCTTAACAGTTGCTTCCCATTCATCTTAGAGTCACACTCACCACGGCCCCAGGGAGGCACCCGCCACCCCAAGATGTCAGGCAGTCAGATCAGGACATGAAGTATACATGCCCTTTCACCTCCCATTCCGCATCGGGAATTTGTGGAAAGGAGCTAATCACACAAACGTGCAGTGTGGAGAAGATCTGTCACATAGCTCTTTGTCGCAGCACAAAGTCATGAGCAGTCTGTGTCCATCAGTATGGGACGGCTTGTTAGGGGGCAAACCGTACAACTCGACAGCCACCAAAGAACAGTGACAAAAATCTATTTATTCCCATAAAACACTGTCCTTCATACACTGTTTTGGCAAAACTGTAGGTTACTAAAGTGCATTATAATGTGGCATTTGCATAAAATCATATTCATTAAGAGACTGAGAGAAAGAAGGCTCAAGAGACAGAAGTTTTGAAGTCACAAAAATGTTAATGGTTATTATCTCTCAGTGGTGAAATCTCAGGTGAATTTTTTAACTTCCTTTTTTGCATTTCTCTGTGGTGTTTGAGTTTTCCTGTATATATAAGATCAGAGGATCCCACTGAGCTGTGCTGATCTGATGGAGGATGCTGGGCGGAAGAACCGTGGCGACGCCAGCTCGGGGCGCCCGGGGGCAGCAGGAGCCCCCTGGGAGGAGCCCCCAGAAGGCAGGGAGCTGAGCGAGCCCCACCAGACTGAAGGGCTTCTTATTTTGTGTGGAAAGCAGGATCTTTTGGAGACAGAGGGTGGGCTGGTGGAAGGGAACGAGCCCTCTGCCTCGAAATCCCATATGCAGCCTGTGGGAGCCCAGAGCCCTCACGAGAGGATTCCACGCTCCTCAGCCTGCCTTCGGGTGCTTCGCTCTGCCTCTAGACTCCCATCGCCTCTCATGGGGCCCTTGGGTCCACCAGAGCCCACCCAAAGGCCAACCAGGGCCCAGAGCCCCTCTCTTCCATCGGTCCCTCCCACGCCCCTTGCTCTCAGGTGCTTGGTGACCTGGTAGGAGGGAGATAGGTAGAGTTACAAGACTGAATTGTTCAGAGCCAGTTCATAATGAAATATCACAGACCATGTGACTCAAACAATAGAAATTTATTTCCTCACAGTTCTGGAGGCTGGGAAGTCCAAGATCAAGGTAGGGTTGGTTTTTAGTGAGAATTCTCTTTTTGGTTTGCAGATAGCAGCCTTCTCATAGCGTCCTCACACTTGGGTGGTGAGTGGGGAGAGAGATCTGGTGTCTCTTCATATAAGGGCACTAATGTCATCAGATCAGGGCCCCACCCTTATGACCTCATTTAACCCAATCACCTTCCTCAGGGTCCTATTTCCAAATGCAGTCACATTAGGGACTGGGGACTCAACACATGAATTTGGTGGAGGGGGGCACAGTTCAGCCTGCAATGGGGATGATGACATAGAAAGGTGACATTGTAAATGGCAGGTTTTGACTATCTCATCACAGAGCGACGGACACTCCTCCCCCTCCCATCTCTCCTGGATTCAGGCTTGTTACCATCTCACCTTCCAGCCTACGGGCCCATCAAGGAATGTTTTGCAAGCAAGTATGTTTTCCTTCCCAGAGGGAATTTTAACAAAGCATTTTCCCCATCCCATAGTGTAAACTAAATCCATTAATGTGTGTCCAGAGTCTACAGAGGATTCTGACGTGGAGCCCTCCTGAGGAGCCCAGCCCGCAGGGAGGGGCCGAGCTCCCACTGGAGGCACATTCGCAGGGTTTCAAGAACGTCATCCAGAGTGCTTGTGGTTTTAATTAGCTGCTATTTTTGCCTTTTAACCACAGACCCCTATTAATTTAGCTTCATCATTATCGATTTAGTTACTTGTTGGTTAACCCTATAATGCACAGTGACACATATCTGCAACAATAGGTTGCCAGTATATAACCTAGCACCGAAGGTAGGCATTCGGGTTGGTTCAAATGTGAAACATGTCCATCCTGTGGCTCCCTCAGAGGTATGTGATGTATATGTTACTCGCCACTCCCTCTCCCCATTGCTGACAGATGGACGCTCATTATTGGTGATGAACTCCTAGAATTTGTGTTACTTTAACTAGAAAGGCATCATCAAGGTAAGAATAATGGAGCCACTAGATGATTTTCTCATTCACAGAGAGTAATTTTATAATGTATGTGAGCTTGTATCTTTAATGGTAAGTACACAGTTCAGACATGCTGCCAGCAGTGAGTTGTCTGCAACTTACCTGTTTGTGAATTCTTTTTCCCTGTCAAGTGGAAGCAGATCGGTGAGCCTTGGAGGGAAACTCAGCTTGGAGAATGCAGCCTACTCCCTGGGCAGTTGGGCCCAGACACCTCCAGACTTCCAACAGGACAGGGGCATCCCCGTGCTTCTGTTCCAGAGAGGCCCTGGGGAAATGAGTGGGGTCAGAGCTGTGGTTCCAACCCGGGCACCACTGAGCAATACCACAGCAGGAGGAGGGGGCTTGGGCACAGGGACCTTGGCTGAGCCTTGGGAACCTTGGTTTTAGGCAGGGGGAGACAGAAAGTGAATGAGTTTTCTGTGTGTCCAAACATATTATGTGGGCTGGCTCAAACCTGTCCGCGGCAGCAGTGAGGGTCAGGGGCTGCACACGAGTGTGTTCACATCTGTGTGTTGGGGGTCAGGGGTGTTACTTAGAACTGGCTGGAGCAGGAGAAGGCAGGAAGCCTGAGGCAGTGCTGGAGAGCCCCGGGGTCTCTCCTCGCCCCAGTCTCACCTGGTCCTTTCATCGCCAGTGTGGACAAGCACTGGCAACAGCACCTTGTCTGGCAGGCTTTGATTTGGCCTGTCTCTTAAATAAGTGGGATCACATCTTCTAGCTGCCGTGTGTTGGCTCCTGATGTCTCTGACGTTCCCAACACTGAGCCCCGGTTGGGACGTGCTCCTCCTTGGTGGAATCTGGAGCAGTTTTCCCAGTATCAGTTCTCTCCTCCTTGGTGTCCTATATGCTGTGTGAGTTGTTCTGTGCATCAAAGCCGGTAACCTGACCGGGCCCCTTTGCACTTTGTAAAACCCTTCACGTTCCTTTGGTCATGTCACAGTCAAAGCAATAGCTGGAAGATAGAGATGCTGTCCCTGTTACTCAAGAATGACCAGTAAATACTCCTGTGGGCTTCAGTTGATGCTGTTGTCTTGCTGTCTAGGTGGGGACACTGCAGACCCCTTAATCTTCACTTGGGTCCCAAACAGATCCCCCCTAAAAACAGCCCAATTAAAATGTACCTCATTTTAAATCTCTTAACCCCCAAAGGCAGTGATGGAGGCCCCTACATGACTGATAAAGGGCGTCCAGCTATCCAGGTCAGCGGAGTCTCCTGCTTGGCCCCTTTCCCTGAGTGGTTAAGGTTCCTGCTGCTGCCCCCTGGAGAATGGGGGTGGGATTGCCGTTGAGGAACTGCCAGAGGTGTGAGTAGATTAAAAGAGTGTGTGCCTTCCCTGGTCCCCACGTAAGGTCCAGAAGGTTCATCCCACAGGCAACATCCTGAATGCAGAGTATGGAGAGACCATGCAGCTCCCAGCTCCCAGGATGCCCCGCTTCCTGCTGACACCCTGCCTGGCTTCTGGTCCAGCGGGCGCCGAGCCCCAGAGATCCCCCCCGCCCCCGCACTGAGGCTCCCCGCACAGTGACAGGTCAGCCTACATCTTACCCTTTGCACCTCCAGAGATGCCTTTTATTATTTTTTTATTCCTCATCCAAGGGTATGTTTACTGATTTTAGAAAGAGAGGAAGTGAGATAGAGAGAGAGAGAGAGAGACTGATGTGAGAGAGGCGGACTGGCGGACAGTGATTGGTTGTCTCCCATACGCACCCTGACTAGGGGAGAACCCATAACCCTTTGGAGTATGAGACGACGCTCCAACCAACTGGGCCACCTGGCCAGGGCACCTTTTATTATTTCTTTTATGGACTCTGTGTTTTGAATGATCTTGTCACCCGAAAGCTTTAGGTATGAGTGTGGCCAGAGCCATCCATCCTGGGCAGATAGGCTCTTTGCATTACTTCCTTGACATTTGAAAATAGCCTGCAAATTACTTGCTTTGGGGCCCAGACAGGAAGCAGACCTGCTGGGTGTCAGGATCACCTGGGAGCTCTGAGACGCACAGTGGGGGTAGGGGAGGCCTGAAAGAGAAATCTTCAAGGGGTCTCCCACCCATGTTCCTCCATGCATGTGACGCTCCTCCCCACAGGCTCCACCCCCACCCACCCCATATCCTACGCCACAGGCGCCTCGGCACTCCCTTACTTCCTATGTCCACCCACTTCCCATGGCCAAGTCCACACTGGGGGCTTCATGAGGGGACAACACAGCAAGGGGCATGCTAGGATTCATGGCCTGGGCCACCCTGTCACACTGTGTCTGGGGGGACACCCAGGTTTTGGGCCTGGCTCGCACCACTTCGGACACATGACATCTTACTGGGATCCCCAGGAGCTGCACACAAGCTGAGGAAACAGAAGCCTGAAGACAAAAGGGAGGGGCGAGAACATCTGAAGTTATGCCCCGGGTCCTGGCATCGGGTCTGAGCCTCTGCTTGCAGGCGAAGAGCAGCACGTGACCAGGGAGAGGCATGTGGGTGAGCACTCCTGGGAATTCTGAGATGCTTGGTGGGGAATCCTCTGGAAAAGGCTCAGACTCCTGCTGGCCACAGAGGGGGAGGGCTCAGAGGATTTATTTTCGGCATAGAGGTTAATGTTCCCCTGTAGCCCAGGAGGCTTGGGGACACTTGGTGACACAGACGCAGAGGACATCTCCTGCTTGCCCCGTTTGGAGAACCCAGGACTGGGCCAGTCCGAGGCTGCCAAGCCTCTCCCGCCCCTCAGTCATTCCAGCAGCTGCTAAGCCGCTAATGCGTTCTCTGGCAAGCAGGCCTGTGATTGGGTTTGTGCTCCTCCCCTCTGTATATCACAGTGGATAATTAGCAAGATGGACACTTAAGGAAAATCTGTCTTCCCCGGTCAATCTCAGGGCTCTGTGCCTCAGACCCAACCCAGGCACATCAGCACGCTCTCTGTCAGTCCTGCTGGCATCACACTGGGAGGGGGCCCTTTTATGGTCACTGAGAGTGTCTGTCGCAGGGACATCGATAGGAAAATAAATGTGCTTCGGGGACGCACCGTTGTTAAAGCCCGTCCTAGCAAACAAACCAGACTGCTCACAAGTCCCCGCTTACAGGACTGGCGGACAGGAACACGATGGGCCCCACGGACAGAGGGCCTGGTGTCAGAATGAACTAGAACGAGGGGCCAAGAAACATGTCATCTGAGGAGGGGTCCAAGAGAAATGGCACTGGCACTGTTTGCAATGGAGAAGGCGCACGGGGTTGTGGGGGTCACCTTCAATTCCTGAGGGGCCATTATGTGGCAGAAGGAACCAAATTTCAGTAGTTCCACGGGGACAAGTGAAGAGCAGGAGTGAGTTAGCATAAAGACTTCTCTAGCTCTCCCATGCTTTCAGGGTAGAGTTCATCTGCCTCGAGAGGCAGGGAGCCCCTGACCCAGGAAGGGTGTCATCAGAGGCCTGGTGGGAGCAGGGGAGGGGTGGGTGCTGAGCTGCCCCAGGGGCAGAGTTGGGCCGAAGGGGCAATGCAGACACTTAATGATTCTTCAAGGTTGGGTTCAGGAAAATATCTGATCCACCATTTTCTTTTTTGTTTATTTATTTTTTAGTAGTTTATTTCTTATTGTACTTTTTTCCATTACCACTTACCTCCCTTATACCCTTTCCTACCTTCACCACCCCCTCCTCACCATCGTCCACCATTTTCTTATTTACTTCTGATGAAGGAATTATGAAATTATGATTTGGCTAGTGAGGGCTTGTTACTTGTCCCTATTCGGGTCTGATTAATCAAGCTGAAAGGAGCTTTGGCCACATCTGTGGCGGGTACTTCCCAAACGGTATTTCATGTCACCCCACTCAATTCTCATCCTTGTTCTTGCCAAAGTATGGTCACTGTTCAGTCCTTGGGTGAGGGAGACAAGCTGCTTTGTGACCAGACGGTGCCTTGAAACTGGGTCTCCCTGGGGCTCTGGGTTCTATGAGCCCTGTCCAACGTCCAGAAGCCTTTGGGTATAACTCATTAATTCTGGGTCTTTCTTAACATCTTCCCTCCGCTCTTGGCTGCCTTTCCCTTCTCTCCATCCACCTTGATCCGCTCCGGCCTTTACATCCATGTTGAGTAGCCACCCCCTCTTCCAGGCCTCCCAGCGTCTCGACTGCACGTGACCGGGCGGAGCTCTTCATTCCACCATCCACTGCTGCCCCCCACACATGATCTTCCTCAGCTAGTGATGCCACCATCAGTCTGGCTACTGAAGCCAGGAGTCACTTCTTGGTCCCCTGCTCCTTTTCTTCACCCTTCACATCTAGTCCATCATTGATCCTATCAATTCTATCCCCAGAACACAGATCAGCCCACTTCCCTCTACCTTCTCTGCCCTCAACTCAGCGTCCTCCAGCCAACCCCCCTGCTTCAGCTTTTGCTCTTCATGGTTTGCTACGGAGAAGACGGAAGCGATCCTGCCCATAGTTTCCTGCTGTCTAGAATAAATAGGTTCCTTCTGGTGGCTCCCAAGGCTCTGCAGGGCCTGGCCTCTGCTCCTCTCACTCCCCCGTGATCCTGGCCTTTGGACCAAGTCCTGGGATTCCCCAAGCTCTTCCCCTGCTCTCTCTGCCCAAAGCGTTCTTCCCTTTGGCCTTCATGCTTCCTCAGAAAGGCTCTCCAAGAAGGTTACTATCTTGTTATTCTCCACTATAGCCCTCTATTTCTTTCCTTCCTGGTTTTGATCACAAACGTAATTATTTTACATATCTGTATAGATATTGATGGTCTAACACCCCTGCCACCCGCACCCCCGAGACTGCAAGCTCCTTACAGGCAATGACCTTGACTGCATTTTACATCATTTTCTGTCCAGTGCCTATCACATGCCTGGCACACAGTAGATGGTCCATAAATATTTCTTGAATAAATGAGAGTCTCTCAATCCAATTCTACTTAGTGAGCATTCTTTGTGCAACTGCTGTTCCTTCATGCTGGTGTTGCAGAGTTTGGTGCTGGCACCGGAGGAGAGAGAAGATCGGCAGTGGTCAGACTGTGCTCCCCCGCCACCGCCCCTGGCAAGCAGAGTGGCCTGCAGGTGGGACATCCTGCTGGGATTTCACATGGGGTGTGGAGGACCTTATAATGCTTCATGGTCAGAAACCGGTATCAAAATGCTGGTGAATGAACACCAGCTGAATGAACAAGGTCTCATGACTGATGGGAGGAAGGGTCACTGCTTCTGGAAAGAAAACAGCTTGTAAAAAATTACCCGTTTCAGTGGGCTTTGGGGGCTTTCCCACTAGAAGCCCTTTCTTCCAAAGTTCAGAGCGCAACGAGGATCCTGCATAGGAACTACTCTCTTCTCCAAAAGCCGAGCAGCAGGGGCAGACTGGGAGGCGGCAGCCCAGGGCAGGAGGGCTGCCACTGCCCTCGGCTGCTGGGCTTCATCCCAGAGCAGAAGTTTGCCCTGTCCCGCCTCACAGCTGGGCCCGGGCCTTTGGAAACAGTCTGAGCGCCCTAAACTAGGGCGCTGTCGGTACGACAACAACGTCACCCCGCCAAACGTCAAAGCAGTAAGCGATGGCAACGGCTAGAGGCATGCAGGAGAGGTGAGGTGGCCAAGCGCTCCGGCGGCTGACTGCTGAACCCCATATTTCAGCTGCACAGCTGCACCTGCCACCTGATGAAGAATAATGGGAAATCGAAACATTGCAGTGATTCTTAACCCCCAACTGCCCCGTGATGGGCATCGCGGCGCTCTGCTCCTGGTGAGCATCCATCAGTCCTGTCCGCACACACAGGGCTGTCCGACCTGAGAGGCAATGGAGCCTCTTTTCTCTCTTTGGTCAAAAATATATTCAAAGGCTTCAAAAGACCAGTCCTGAGAATGACCCGCGAAGGCATTTAGAACTTATTTTTGTCATGCAAAGTCCTTCAGAATGCAGCTCTTCCTCTCTCTGGCATGGTGTGGTTGGGTCTTACTCAAATTTGTCAACGCGTCAAACAATCCTACTCCCTTCTGAAACCCGAGGCCCCTAGCTTGCCAAAAGTGCCACTCCAGGGTTTTGCTGGGAGGCAGGCGCGCGTGAGCCACTTGGCCTTTCGGAACTCTGAGGTCTAACTTGACAGCGGTCTCAGGTCTGAACTACAAAGGCCTTGAGCGGCATGCAGTGCACCAGTGGCACACTTGAGCCGGCTGGCCAGGGTCAAACCTTGGTTCTGCTGTTTCTTAGCAGTGTGACCTGGAACGAGTTTCTTAACCTCTTTCTGCCTTATGCCTCTGTAGACATAATAGTACCAATTTCACTGACTGTTGTAAGGATTAAAAGAATACATGTAAAGTGCTTAGAATGGTGTCTGGCATGTGGTAAGTGCTCTGGAAATGTTACCGTAATGATTACATCACGACCCTGAAGAAAGGCTTTGGTTAAAAGACAGACACCCCTTGCACTGATATGGCTCTAAGACCCACTTACAAGGGCACTTCCACTTCTAGTAAACTCAAGGTAAACCAATGCCTGGACCAGAACATACTGGGCGCCACCTCCACACAAGGCCACCTGCCACCTGCCTTGCCCCAGGGTTACGCTGAAAACAGTGACTCCCCGGGCCTTGCAATTGCCCCTGGGACAGAGACAACTTTCTGTGCTGATGAGAAAAGTCTTTCCTAAACAATAGCATGATGTCAAGCTCTTTTCTGCAGAGCCGGACTACTGAGGGGGTCAAAGATTGTGCCTCAGTTCCCCTAGGGCAGAAAGGGTTATGTAACCCCTACATCAAGGCCAAAGACATGTATGACCTGAAGATGCTGCACAGTCCAGTGGGGAGAAGTCTGCACTGGGGGGAGGGGTCTGCATGGCATCCGGTGGCCCCGTCCTGTGTGCCAGGTCAGGAATCACTGCATGTTTAGGGGCGGAGGTTCTCTGGGGTCTCCACCCTGTGTTCACTGGGTCCACCTAAGGTGTCTGGATGGCACCAGGCAACCAAGAGAGAAAGTCACTGAGATAGCCAGTAGTGACCTGCAGTGGCCCTACTAATCTTCCCAGTGTTCCACGGTCCCATGTGTGGTGCTGCCTGAAGTGGTGGGAATCCCCACCACTCCTGCTGAGAACTGCTCCAGATAATTTAGGGAAATGTAGGCGCTGACAGAAAGAGGGAAGAGTTGGGTTAATTATACTAGCAATTGAGGAAGGCAGCCCCCAAAATGCAGGACAGACAGTGAATATGGCCTTCCTTTGAAGAACAAAGGCAAAAAAAAAAAAAAAAAGGCTCACCAATGAGAATCGATAACAACATACTGAACAGATATCAAAACCAATTCCACGCCAGCTCACAAAAACACAGGGTCCTGAAGAATAAAACTGAACTAGGATGAGACCTTTGAATAGTGAAAAATTTACTCTAAATTGCTTTGTAAGTTGATTTTAGTGCTTGTAGAGATGAAACCAATGCAGAGCCCAGGGACACACTTCAGATGGCCTGGGCTTCCTGCTGCCACGGGCTCCCTGGAAGCCTCCACCACGCCCTGCGGTCCCCTGCCAGGGCACAGCGAGGGTGGCGCCCACCCCAGCCCCAAAGTCCTCTTCGTTGTTACGAGTGTTGCTTTCTTTAGGCTCCCAAAGGCCACAGCTGGAATTTAAGACCGAAATGCAAGCCTCCGGGCTCCGGACAATTTCAGACTCAGTTTGGCAGTGTTAGGCTTCTCTTGCTCAGTCTGGGTACCGACCCCAGGAATATCTCCCAAGACACCCTCCTCCCTCAAGCCGTAGGCACCACTCAGTATGCTTCAGGAAGAACCCATTTAGGCTCTTTGCTGGGACTTGGGAGGAGTTTGGCAACCACAGACAAAACTGGCCCAGGTCAAGAGCAATACGGAACCCTTAAGGAAAGGGTCTGGGTCCCTCTGGGTTCCAGGAGGAAACAGATGGTACACTCAAATGGGGTAGGTGAAAGTTGAACAACGAGGCTATTTATAAAGATACTGAGAGTTTAGGGAAAACCTGCAAAGGAAGGCATAGTACCCCAGGGCAACAGTCCCTGGACTTGGCCTATAGGGGCAGGGGGCACACCTGGGAGAGAGGGGTGCAGTAGGAGCTGAGTCCTATGGAAGGCAACTGTAATGAATTCTCAGCAGCCCAGCACAAAGGTGCTGGGGCAACCAGTGACTGGACCTGATTCTCCCAGCCTCTGCTCACCTGGTGGTGTCTCCCACTGACAGAATCCCAATAAAGCCAGAGGCCAAGGGAGCCTGTTGCTACAGTCCCTAGAGAGCTGCCCCTCTCAGAGGAGAGGACGGAGCAGGGCAGAGTGGCTCTGGAGAGGCAGATGGAAAATATCCAGCCCCGGTTCATTTCCCAGAGGCCACAGCTTCTTGGTCCCCAGCCAAGCGCAGCCTTTATAGGACACCACTTCCCTTGCCAATTTCAGAGCTCTGCTTACTGCTGGGAATGCGTGTTTGAACAAAGCCTTTATTCTCTATTCCAACAGCAGGGCTGGAATTTAAAAAGCTTCATTTTCAAGACTTGCTGCTTTTGATTTGTCTAACCTGGAACTTACATTTTGGAGTCAAACAGAATTATTTAAACAAAGCATTTCAGTGATAAGCACAAAATGTTTTGATTTTTTTTTTTTTCCTTTCCTCCTCCCACCACCACATAACATTCCTCCTCAAAATGTTAGGGCTATTCCATGGCCACCTCTTAAGATCACAGCCTTTCTCAGCTTCCACTTCCCTGGGTCTTTGTTGCTTCAGCCTATGTCTTCCTCTGGGAAGGCCTGAGGACAGGCTTGAGGACGAGCCACGGGTGGGGCCAATTCTACCTTAGACTGCTCCACGCTGCTCCAGGGACGGCGCTTCCCTCCTCTGACTTCTGCGTCCGGGTTTGGCAGAACCGTGTGCTGTCCTCCAATCAGTGTTCTTTATTAATTGTATGCACTTTGTTGTCTTTTTGCCCCACGCCAAACGCATTTTCCTTTCTTCTCTGCTTTAAGCCCTTCTCTGATATCATCTTCCGTTCTCAGCTGAACTTCTCGCCAGCCTCCAGCCTGCAGTTCTCTCTTTTCTCGTATCCCTCTTGCCTTGACTTGTCTGTTAAGCCAGAATGTCGATCAGCATTTTCATTCCTTGGAAATAACACCTGTGTACTGTCCTACAGATAATGTGTCCCTCTGGGTCACACCGAGGCCCAACCCCCCATGCTGCAGCGCACAGATGTCAGAGTGATGGTCACCAGTGCCCTGGGGTTGGCCTATTGGTCACTGAAAACCAATCTGAAACAGAAGAGCTGGTTTTTCCACAGCCATGAAAGCAAACGGAGAAGGCAAGGCCACATGGCCCCAACCATTAAAGAGGTTCGACAGTTGGAAAACAAAGCTCAGACACAGCCTGCCCCAGGTGTGTTCCATACAACGAAATAAATAGAAATAATATGAAAATTCCCTTTAGAAAGAGCGAGCTAAGTCTCTATCAAAAGGTTCCACATAAATAAAATGAAGGTCTAGGCAGAGAAGAGTTAACTGAACACACCTTTATGACAGAAGAAGGGTTGGCCTGGCCCGGTGCTGGGCTGGGAGAGGGTGCAGACACACTGAAAGGTTATAAAATGACTTCACCTTTCATTCAGCACTTAGTTCTGGACCTTTGCTCAAGCTTACTGAGCAAAATCACTCACTTAATACCAAAGAGAAATGTAGACAGAAATTTGGATAGTACTCAATTTAACAACAGAATTCTCTGTGATACAAAAGACTGTATCATACTATAAAAGTCAAGAGCATTTTGAAGACAGAGCATGTTCCATTTTCAGGCCCAGTGGAGGGGCGGAAGCAAAGCCACTGTCCTGGCTGGCTTTTCTGCAAGGAGACCAGCAGCAGCATCAATCCCTTCCGCCAGCAGAAGCGCTGGTGGGGAAGGGAATCACCCAGCCAATGGGGCTGGGTTTCTCAGCAGGTAAACAGGACATGCTTCTCATAGGCTGGCTCCCTAAACCCAGGGAGAAGGTTTAAAGCTCAGGAGATGGTTTACAGGCATCTGATAGGACTCGAAGTAATAACTGGTAAGGGAGAAAGACCTTGAAGAAGCTATGTCAATGTCAGTTTTAAAATAAAGTCGAGACAATTTAGACTACATATGCTCAGGCTGTCAGATTCCCCAGGGGAAGCACATCGAAGGCACTAATACTGGCAGAATTACTCAGCCAGGGGCAACAGAGGTCAGTGCTACCTTTGACCCATTAGAAAGCACAACAGCATGTTCCAAGTTAATCACAAGAAGCACATCTACTACCTTTAGCCACTGAGTAGATTTATATGCAACTAATACATGCTCGGCTGGCCAGGTGTGTGTCATTTTGGAGGCCTAAATGACAATCTTATTGGAGACAAGGGGTTGGAATGGAAGTAGGTTAGTACTTTATAAAGGTAAAAGCCAATGCAAATTGTTTCTTCGGAATTGGTTTAGAAGACCGAGCAAAGCATCCACTCACTCAGTTTGAATTAGAATGTCAAAATTATTTGCCCAGGTAGGATAAGAAACCCATAATACTAAGAGTGATTACGGGTCCTGGCCTGGTAGGTCAGTTGGTTAGAGTATTGTCCTGATACACCAAGGTTGCGAGTTCGATTTCCGGTCGGGGCACATACAGGAAGCAACCAGTGAATGCATAAATCAGTGGAACAACAGATCGATGCTTGTCTCTCTCTCAAATCAATTTTTAAAAAAGAGAGTAATTATGTTTTTCCCCCTGCACCCAGCCTCATGACCTTCCCCAAAGATGTGTACCTCTCTTTGCAGGAGGAAGCCAAGTTTATAATTTGCATAGGGGTTTTGAGGACCTTATGATATTCACTCCTTGTTAACATAAAAATTAATGTGCATGGGTAACATCTGTCTTTTATTGATTCAATCAATACATTGGGAATTTAGCAGCAACTTAATGGCAAGCAGTTACAAAATCTCCTATTTTTCTACATTTAGGTTGTGTTAAACAATTTATATGACCTACCACCACAAGAACACGCATGAATGGCCGAGGCACTTCCGCTGTTACGTCTATGGTAAGTTTCTTAGTAGTTTCCTAACACAGTCTTCTAAGTGCAAAGTGCACATAATTATTAGGAACCTCCATTACCATATTTGGCTCTTGTTTTTCCCTATAAATAATTGTGCTGAAATCCAAGAATGTGAAGTAAAACTGAGCAAGGATACCCACAGCCTTACTCTGAGGTATCTGCTCCTCTAAACAACCCTCGAAACATCTTGCCTCGATTTCAACTGCAGCCCCACCATCAAGCCTGCTGGCGGCTGCCCGCTAACACCGCGCTGCTTGGAGAGGACTAGCTTCAGTCTTAAAGTGGTGCAAACACGCTGCGGGGCTTGGTGGCACTAAACGCTCGTGCTGTGCTGGTCCTTTTCACCAACTATCCTCTCGTCTGCGCACTGTAAAGAGCAGCTGTTTCTGTGCTACTCTATGTTAGTGGGAACCTTAGAGTTTCTTTTTGGTTCTGGGCAGGGCAAAGGGTTTAGCAGTGTATTTGGTGGTTGTTCCATGGCTTGAAGTCACAGAGGATTTCTCCAGTTCTCCCTTGACTCCGGCTGGAAGGAGTCTGCTGGATGTGGAAGCTGAACTGCTCATGTCCAAGTTCTCCATAGTTCCCTTCTTACTCGTCACAGCAAGTTTCTTTTTATAAGCCGTGGGCTAGAAATAAAAGGCCTGGATTAATTTTCAGACACAAAGCAATACACGTCAATTCAAAGAAGCAAAGAACTACAAAATTGTCCCAGATTTGCAAGCTGAACACTCTCCAGATGTGAAATATAAATTAATCACACTGTAAAATTGTTATTATGCCAAAGAAAGCCCTATTAGCACCTTCAGGAAAGCCGAATTGGTTAGTGCTTGGTGGACAGCAAACTCAAGATACAATTTCAGACCCTCTGCCACAAAATAAAAGTAAATGTGTGCCAACATTTGCATAGGGAAGTCCATTTGCACAAAGCTGTGCTCGGTTCCTCTCCACAGATTCTAGACAAGTGGTGGCATCTGCGTAGACCCCCACAAGCCCATCATGACTTTTCTTTCCACCTGGGTACAAAACCACTGCACGGGCCCACTCCTCACACTCTCACCACTCTCTGCACTGACCCCAGGCGCTGGCCTCTAATCCCCATCACAGCACTTTGGCTGGCCTGTAGGCCTCTGGAGCCTTGATGCCTCACTGTCAGGTGGGGAAGATGGTATTTGCACATTTGCTACATGAGTCTAGTACGAAAATGAATAAGGTGGTGGCCATGAAAGTACTTCTAGTTTCAAAGCATGAAACAGGTAGAGCAGATTTTAACAGGCAATTGTATTTTCTCAGGTCCCCTCACCCCACATGGAGGAAAAGGTCTCTAATCCTGTCATGAGGGAAGCAGAGTCTATTTTGACCTTAGACCCATTTTAAAAGCGATCACTTCTAATTAAATGATACACAGCACAGAGTTCTAAAAGAGCAGAGAGTGTCTCAGGAGAGAGACACAAGCAGGATGGGGGATGAGACAAAGGGTATGATCCGGAAAGTTCTCGTCTACATAGAATGACCCAGGGAAGGGCTCATAAGTTTGTACTCTGATAAACTGAAACAGCGGACATATGCGTTAATAAACAGGTTAACAATTTAAAAAAAAATGATTACATGACACAAAACAAATAAACCTGGTGTTTCTCTGGTCACTCAGGCTCTTGTGATTCAAGTGATCATGTTTTATACACAATGGTGGCACTTAATATATATTTGACCAATGAGTAAATAACCTACCTGGGCTGCAATAACACTACTGGTCAAGTAACTATTTTTGGAACCTGTATTTTAAGAAAGAGAAAATTTACCTGATGTTTGATGGTTGCAGAGAGCCCTGAAATATGTGCCTCTTCAGAACACCACTCTTGTATGACTTGATAACAGTGTACACTAATTCTCGAGCTGGTAATTTTGTTCATTGAAAAATTAATCTGTATAAATTTGGAAATGTAAATAGGTCTTTTCTTCACAGATTTTTTTTTCCCAAGAAAATTTCTGGGTTGCTTCTCTGTAGTCTTTCAAGAAATAGAAAATACTTAAAGTGCATTAGCATTCGGTACTGTAGGCTGCACCCTCTCACTGAAAACTCCTCTGCTCAGCAACAGGGCAAGAGGACACCACCCAGATGCTCCAGTGTCTGGCTGAAGGTAACATGCTTTGCCTAGTGCAGCCCTGGTCCTGAAGACATGAAATCCATCATGGAAATTTCAATTCGAAAAACTTAATTCACTTGACATACAAATCCTATTAAAAGGTTAATCTAAATGTAACCCTCCCTCTTTTGACATTTCCACCTCTTGAGTTATCATCTAAGACATCAAGAAAATGTTTTTCAACATGACCACCACAACTAACAGTCTGTACAACAGGAATAGAGACACATTTTCTTTTTAATGCATTTATGTTGCTATCTGCTTTAATGTTTCCATTCTTCTTCATGCTTCCTTTTGTTAATTAATGTGCTTGAGTCATTACATTAATGCTCTTACCAGAAACATACAAGGGCCTGTTTTCTTATTTTGTTTTCAGTCTGGTATTTAATACATGTTAAAACTGATACTGTCAACCATATTTTAATTGAGCTCCAAAACCAGCCTAAAACTGGATACACTGAAATATATCACAATATTTGTTCCTTTGCTCCCTGGTAACATCAGTGCAGATATACTTACCTTTATGCAAATGTTTATCTCTTACAAGTGTCTGTGCATATGTGTGCATTGTGTTCAATACTATATGTGTGTACACTTTACCATTTCTCTTTGCTAATTTGCAGTTGCGTTAGGCTTAGGAAGCAGAATTATAAGAGCTTTCCTAAAGACTGAGTCTCCCCTCTTAAATTTTCCCTCGTGGAGACTGTTCTCCAAGGCCAACCACACATGGACGCAGCCTGGCCCTTGTGCAGCCCTTCAGGTAGAGCTACAACTTTCTTCACCAAGAGCCAAGTCTCTCATCTCCTTGGAACATAAACAGCCAAGATAAATTCTAGTTTCTAGGCTTTTCTCAGAACATGAACTCATCTTAAATTTTTAGGGATAAAGGTTTTAGGTTATAGGTTATCTAAATTTTAGCTTTCTCTTTTTCTGTTCTCATAGTTGATGGGATTCCTCAGAGACAGCACTGCTACAATTTGACAGTTTTATGAGTAATAGACAGAGAAATGAAAAGTGCAACTACAGGAGTTCCTAAGACCTTCCAGGTCCTGAAAGGCAAATATCAGGTGATGGGCTCCCATAAGATTGTACAAAGTGGGAGAAGGAGGAGAGAGGAACATCAGTACTCCATTCTGAGGGGAGAGTCTAGATGGTCACGGGGAGCCTGTTGGCCGACATCATCAACCCAAAAGAGAGGCTCTACTATACAAATCACTGCAGACACTGGTATACTACCGCATGGTGACCGAGAAACCTGGCTATCATCTGCAAGCACCTTCCAAGTCAAAGGAAAAATTCTATCCTTATATAAAATCATGGAGGATTCATACCCAAAACGCTGCAACCAGCGTGAACAGAATAAAGAGACCAAGAAGGTTTACAGACAGGCTACTAATGTGACTAATGGGTGGAGGTTTCTTTATAAGAGAGTTCTTCAGTCTAAAAAATATACAGAATTGGAGGACCTGTATAATCACAATCTATAAACGCAGAAGATTTCAGTACTGGAGCTGGACAGCATCTCGGAGCAACGCGGGCGGGACGGCGGCATCAGGGGCTGCCCCAAGCTGCATTCCCATCCTTCCTCACTTCCACAGAGCCTCACCGCTCAGGGCTGCTGAAGGACAGTCAGGCCTACTGGAGGCAGAATGATGGAAAAGATGACCTTACAAGGTTCCTTTCAGTTCCATCTTCTAGTAATTCAGCACCGTTGGCCTGATTTCTCCAGCTCATATTACAAGTCTTGAAAAGGAGACATCATGTGTGCAAGGGGAGATATGTAACAAGAAAACTGGGCTAAATATACATATTTCATTATTCACTGGCATAACTTTAACCTGATGAACTCATCTGGTGATAATGGATGCAAAACCTGTAAGCTCTTGGCTTATCCCTGAAAGCTAATACCAGTGCATGATTACTAGAAACCGCTACCACTTCTCTGAATTTTGAGTAAAATATATGCTATTTAAGTAAAGTGGTTTATCACCATAGCAACCATTTCTAGAGTCACACATTCAAATAATAGGCCTGCACAAGGTGCAAGTGACAGAACATTCTGATACAAGTTTTCAGCTACACGGTTGCTTACAACGGTCACCCACTTTCTCTCACATCCCTGTGGTTTTCAGAATGAAGAAGGAAGGGAAAGACAAGCAAAGGGAAGAAGGGAAATTGACTTCTAAATATATAGATTTCTCATATAAGCCTTCCCACATAAAAAGCTGGGTCTTGTACGGCATTAATGAAAATAAAATCTAACTTACAAATTAGAGAGAGATGCATGCGTCTCTTTCTTTTTAATTAAAGCATAATTTACCTACAGTAGAATGTACAAATTTCAAGTATACAGTTTTATGAGTTTTGACAATGCACAGACCTGTATAACCAACACACCAATTGAGAAGTAGAACAACTTCCCAGAGAGCTCCTTAGTGCCACATCCTTGTCAACTCCCTTCCATCCTGGGGCTATAAGTGCTCTGATATTTCACAAAATAAATTACTTTGTCTTTTTTAAAACTTCATATAAATGCAATAATATACAGTGTTTTCTTTATTTTATATACAGAAACTCTTTTGTTTCTGACCTTTTTGCTTAACGTTTTAATTGAAATTTTATTAAAATAATAGACTCTATACCCTGACTGATATGACTCAGTGGGCTGGGTGTTTTCCTGCAAACCAAAAGGTCGCCGGTTCAATTCCCAGTCAGGGCACATCCCTGGATTGCAGGCCAGGTACCCAGTTGGGGGCAGTGAGAAAGGCAACCAACTGATGTTTCTCTCCCTCTCTTTCTCTCTCCCTTCCCCCTCTCTAAAAAGTAAAATCTTTAAAAAAATAGATTCTCATGGTATTGTATCATGTTTTTGAGATTCATCCATGATTTAGTATTTCTATTGTTAAGTAATATTTGATTGTATGTATATACTACAATTTGTTTATCCATTCTTCTATTAATGGATATTTGGGCTGTTTCCAGTTTGGGGCTGTTTATATGTAAAGCTGCTATAAACATATTCTAGAAATCCTTTTTCCAACTTACACTTGGGATTGCTGGGTAAATGGTAAGTAAATGTTTAACTTTATAAATAACTGCCAACTGTATTCCAAAGGGATTGCACCATTTTGCATTCCTGTCAGCAACGCAGGAAAATTCCAGTTGCTCCAATATTTGCTAAAAGTTGGACTTTCAGTCTTTTTAAACTTGACAATTCTAGACTGTAGTATTATATTGTTGTGGCTTTTCCTGATGTCACTTGTATTTTCCTGATGACCAGTGATCTTGCACATCTGTCATATGCTTGTTGACTACTCATAGATCTTCCTATATTTGAGTGTCTGCTCAAGACATACCTATTTTTAAAGTTGGGCCGCCTTATTATTATTGACTTGTAGGAATTATCTCCATTTTCTGGATACAAGTCCTTTGTCAGATATATTTATTGCAAATGTTTTCTCCCCTGTCTGTGGCTTGCCTATTCCTTTTCAATATCTTTTAGATGAACAAATGTGTTTACTTTGGATGAAGTCCATTCTATTCATTTTTATTTATTTTTATTGACTTTTTAGAGAAAGAAAAACATTGACCTATTGTTCCACTTATGTATGCATTCATTGGTTGCTTCCTATATGTGCCCTGACTGGAGATCAAACCCACAACCTTGGCATTTCGCGACTATGTTCTAACCAACTGAGCTATCTGGCCAGGGCTTTCATTTTATCCACTTTTTTAAAGTGTTTTCTGTGTTCTAAGAATTCTGACTACTCCCTGGTTGGAAGATACTCTCCTAGGCCTTAGTTTAGTTTTTAGATTTAGGTCTATTATCCACATCAAACTAATTTTTGTGTACAGTGTAAGCTAAGAATGTCAAAGCTAATTTCTCCACATAATTATCCTATCATTCCAGTACCATTTTATTGAAAAAACTATCCTTTCCCCATGAATGACTTTAAACGTGCCAATAATCAATTGACTACATAAGGGTGGGTCAATTTCTAGACTCTTGATTTTGTTTTATTGATATATTTGTCTATTCTTACACCAATACCCCACTGTATCAACTACTGTAGTTATACAGTAAATGTTGAAACCAGGTCATGTTAAGTTCTCCAACTTTGTTGTTTTCAGGTTATATCAGATGTTCTAGCTCTTATGTATTTTCAAATAAATTTTAGAATTATCTTGTTAATTTCTAATAGAAAAGCAAAAGCTCCTGCTTTCAACTAAGTTTGCTTTAAAGTTATAATTTGGGGAGAATTGACATCTTAACAATATCAGATTTTCCAATCAATGCACATGGTATATCTCTCCATATTATTTCAGTATTCTTCAATTTCACTGAGCAATATGTTGTAGATTTGGAATAAATATCTTACACATATTTTATTAGATTTATCATTAGGTATTTTATGTTTTGAAATATTTTAAATGGTATTTTAAAATTTTGTTTTCCAATTGGTCATTGCTAGTGTCATCTACAAACGGAGACAGTTTTATTCCTTTCAATCTACATAGTTTTATTTCTTTTACTTCCCTTGTTGGACTGGCTAAGACGTCTAGCATATTAAAAATAAGGAGAGCCCTGGCTGCATGGCTCAGTTGGTTGGGTGTTGTCTTGCAAATGGAAAGGTCGCTGGTTCGATTCCTGGTCAGGGCACGTGCCTGGGTTATGGGCTACGGTTGGGGTGCTTGCAGAAGGCAACCAATTGATGTTTCTCTCTCATCAATGTTTCTCTCCCTTTCTCCCTCCCTCCCCCACTGAAAATACAGTCATACCTCAGTACTTGGCAGCTTCAGAGCTCATCAAACCCTGTACTCATTGCATTTTGATAAGAAAACATGTTTCAGCATTCGACGCTTGCTTGGGACTCATCGCACTTGCTAGAACTTGAATGAGTCATGATGCCGCCCCACAAGAGAAAATGCTTCAGCATTCAGTACTCATTGGTTTCAGCACTCGTCACATATTCTGGAATGAATTAACAACGAGTACCAAGGCACCACTGTAATACTAGCTTTAGAAGTTGTTGGGGGTTTATTTTTGTAAAAGTCTCAATATGTCAAAGAAGTTTCCATGTGTTCCATTCTGCTGAGGGGTTTTCCTATGTTTGATTGTTGAATTTTATCAAATTTTTTTTCAAAATTAATGAGATAACTATATGGCTTCTCTCCTTTATCTATTAATGTGGTGAATTATATTAGTTGATTATTCAATGTTAATCCAAACATACATTCCTGGAATATACTGTACACTTGATCATGATGCATTCTCTTTTCTATATATTTCTGGATTCAGCTTGCCAATACTGAGTTTGAGATTTTTGCATCTATGTTTATGAGAGATATTGGCTAATAATTGTCTTTTCTTGTAATAACCCTGTCATGTTTTGGTATTAACATTATGCTCACCTTATAAACACATTGAGAAATATTCTCAAGAATTTGTGTAGCAAGGTTTCTCTTCTTTCTTCTTTAAATATTTGGAAGAATTTACCAGTGAAATCATTTGGGACTACAGTTTTCTTTCTTGGAAAGTTCTTAATTATAAATTCAATTTTAAAAATAAATACAGAAACATTTGGATTTTCTATTTTTGTGCATCTGTTATGATGTTTTTAAAAGGAATTTGACCATTTCTATAAATTTTCTAATTTATTGATATTAAGTCATTCACAATACCCTCCCTTTGAAATCATTCTTTCCTTCTAGTTTTGTTGGGAGGGTACTTAATTTGCTGTTCTTTTTCTTGCGTATTAAAATAAAAGCTCATTACTATTGCTATTGTTTTAAAGTCCACATTATTCTATATTTATTCACATATTTACTCTTGCCAATGATGTTCCTGCAGTTCAGTACTTCCATCTGGGGTCCTTTTCTTTTACCTTGAAATTTTTCTTTTAGTATCTCTTATAGAAAATATGCTGGTAACAAATGCTCTCACCTTTTACATACCTGAAAAAATTTTTATCTTTGTTTTTGAAGGCAAATTATCACTAAAGAATTCCAAGTTGGTGGGGTTTTTTTGTTTCTTGTGGTTTTTTTTAGCACTTTAATGATGTTATTCCATTGTTTCCTGGCTTCCATTATTTCTGCTGCTGTGTCAAATGTTGCTCCTTTGATGACAATGGTTTTTCCCCTCTTCCCACCACTGCCCCAAACTGCATGCTTTTACAATTTTCTCTCTCCAGTCTAAAGAATTAGAGAACAGTATTCAAAGCAACCACAGACAGCACCAGAAAGTAATGAGAGAATCTCTAAAAGGAGATAGCCAGAGAAGGGGCACCCTAAATTCTGCCTGCCTAAGGGTACATGAACTAACTAAGCGTCCTAAGCTTTGAACTGCTGGCTAGGAGACAATTTGCAGCTCGTGTCCAACCTAAAAATTGCCTGCTAAAACAGAAACTTCCAACACTTTTTGGAGGAACATAGCCAAATCCAGAGTCAGCACAACATAACATTTTCAACATCTAGGATACGTGCAAAGTTACTTAACAGAAATAACATTTAACAGAGACAGACCCTGAGATGACCTAGATGTTGGAATTAGCAAACAAGGATGTTTAAAAATAGCTATCACAACTATTATCAGTGCTGTTAAGGAAAATGCTATTTGATGAATAAAGGAGGTATCAGGAGACCAAATGAAAATTTTAAAATAAAATATAATATGTGAAATTAAATATTACACCTATCACAAGATAGGTTTAATAGGAAAATGGAGATAACAGGAGAGTAAACCTGAAGACAGATAACAGAATATATCCAATTTAAAGAACAGATTGAAAAAAAAAGAATATGCCTCAATGAACTACAAAACAGTATCAAATGGTCTGACATGTAAGTAATCAGAGTGTCTGAAAAAAAATTAAGAAAAAATAATGACAAAATTTCCAAAAGACACAAATTTACAGATTCAGGAAGTTCAGCAAACCCTAAGCTGAATAATTGTGAAAAGCACGTCTTAAAATGTCACCCTCAAACTGCTAAAAAGCAAAGACAAAGAGAAAATGTTGAAAACACTGAGAACAGTAATAACACATTACATACAGGGAAAGTACATTTCAAATTACAAATGACCTCTCAGCAGAGAAACTGGAAGCCAGAAGGCAGCAGAATAACATCTTTAAAGTGTGGACCCCGAAACATGTCAAGACAGAATTCTATAAATAGAAAATATCCTTCAAAAATTAAGACAAAATAAAGACATTTTAAATAAAAGAAAACTAGGAGGATTCATCACTAGCAGACACACAGTACAAGAAATCAAAGGGGTTCATCGGGCTGAAGGGAAATCATACCAGATGAAAAACTAGATTTTCAGAAAGGAAAGAAGAGCACCAGAAATAGTAAATAGGTGGGTAGATATAAGACAGTTTTTCCCCTTAATTTCTTGGAATACACATGACTGTCTAAAGCAAAGATTAGAACATTATTTTGTGGGGGTTATAATTATGTAGATTTCATACATGTGACAATTACAGCACAAGGCAGGAAAAGAGATGAATGGCCCCAAATTAATACATGTAACTTGAAGCAGTATTAGTGATAACCCAACCTAACGGCTGGTCCTCCTCAGGGGAAAGATACACACAGCATACGCTAACAGCTACAGTCCCTGAGGGGACTAAGCAAATGCCAGGTTTGGAAGACCATGGAAATGATTTGAAAGGATTCGCCAATATATCCATTTAATTGCGGAAGCCTGGCTGAGTCTGTGGTGGTGAAACTCAAGCCTTTATATAGGCGGTTCCAGTGGGAGTAAAAATAGAGACAACAACATTGTTGTTTATGCAAGTCTGTGAATCCAAACTAGCAACTGGTATTGCAAACAGTATTATTAGATCAAAGAACAACTGGTGAAGGTTCATGTTAGCACAATCAATTATTTGTACCTGTATTAGTCAACTGTTGCTGCAGTCATGCTACTGGGTTGTAGGTCCCCCAGATCACCGCCAGGTTCCATGATTCACTAAGAGAACCCACAGAGTTTGGCATGTAGTTGTACTCATTGCTATAATTTATTACAGTGAAAAGATGTAAAGCACAACTAGCAAAGGTAAAAGGCACTTGGGGCGATGTCCAATGGAAGCCAGGCTCAAGCTTCCAAGGGCTCTCTTCCATCACACAGAATGCATTTAATTACCCCAGCAACAGGTTGTGACAACACTTGAAATGCTGCCAACCAGGGAAGCTCTTAAAGACCCCACAGCCCAGGGTTCTTACTGGGAGCTGGTCATGTAGGCGGCCTCTGCCTAGCACCTGCCAAGATTCCAGACTCCCGGGAGGAAAGCAGGTGTTCGGCAGAAAGCATATTGTTTGTACAGTTTAGGCACGATGAATCATTCTTATCAGTTGATGGGAGCAACCGTTCCAAAACCTAAGTTCTCAGAAGCCAGCCAAGGGCCAGCCTTGCAAGGAACCCTTTTCAAAGACAACAGTTTACCCTTGCTTTGTTAATTCCTTTCTGTACAACTACGTAAGTCTCATATATTTTAACAATAAACATTAATTTTTCTCCATTAGCTGTAGGGCTTGGCTGTGCTAGGCTAGACTTCAGGCTTTGCACTGGGTTCAGGTCTGCTCCACGATCCTCACGGTTCCGAGAACTGGCTCCCTGCAGGCATGTTCTCCTCATGGCAGGTGGCAGAAATACACAGAGCAAGCTAAGTCATGCAAACGTTTTAAGGTCTTTTCCTACATCACCCCTCTTCACATTCCATGAGCCGAAGTGAGTCACATAGCTCAAACCGACAGTCGTGAAGTGAAAAAGAAAATTTCCTTTATCTATTATAATAGGGAGAACTTCAAAGTCACGTGGTGAAGGCTGTGAATACACAATTCCTTCCAAGGAGGGATTAAGTAACTGGGAAAAAGAACGCAATCTATCACAGTATGCTAAGGACCCTACCAAACTCAGAGGGCAAATGAGGTTGGAAACATCGCCTTATCGCCTTTGAAAATGGTATGTCTTATTCTTAGCCTGTTCATTAGTTTATTCCAACACCGACAATCAAAGGAGCCTTGAAGTAGGCAGGAAAAATCAAGCAATTTTAGTAATATTATACCCAAGTTCTTCAGCAATATAATAATAAGTTAACATTAATTTGTGCTTATCATGTGTCACGAACATTACATGGAAGACTTCATTTAGCCCTTGGCTGATGCCATTGATCTTGTTTTACAGATGAGAAAACAGAGGCCAACAGACTTGCCCAAGGTCAAAAAGCTTGTAAGTGGCGAAGCCAGGATTTGAACCCAGGCAGCCTAGGTCCAGAGCTTGTGCTTTAACCGTCATGGTATTTTAAGTACAGTACTTGGACACATAAAACAGACTGCAATGCTTCAATATTGGAGAACAAAAGCGTGCCAAATTGTGAAAGCACCACCGAATCTGCAGATTCACATGGGCTTGGAGGGCTAAGATTAATTAATGAAAAGAAAATTTTTGTCCTACTCAACTAAAATACCAAGAAAACTTGACTTTTTATTCATTGAAACATATCAATATATCATAACTCAGCTGTTTAATTTCAATGTTATTTAAATTCAAACACATTTTGTCTTTGAAGAACTAATATATGAATACACTTCACCGATCAAAACAACTTTCAAAGTTTCGAAGCCACCTTGCCTTTCTACTTTCCAGACTGAGTAAAATATTTGCCACATGTACTGTCCCCTATGATACCATAAAGGCCACGTTTTCGGCCAAGAAAAGTGATCGCAAAGTAATAAGATTTTTTTCCATTTTCATTAAACAAATATACTTCAATGTATTCAATAAATAACAACTAAGAAGTATCTCCTTTACGAAGCAAGAATTCTGTAATGCAAATATAGTACTTCGATCACATCCAGAATTTCTAGTCCCTCCCTCTATGATTACGGGGCCATGCATTTTAATTACAGACATACAAACAATTAAATTGTTTTCTGAGCTTAATGAATAATGAAAGTATGAGTACTGTTTATCAGAAATCACTAACGACCTAATGCTAAAAGGTCCTGCAAGAAGTGACAGTCTGCCAAGCGTCTCATTTGAAGAAGAGTGAATACTGCTGTAGAAGTTAAAGTCTTGGGTCTGAGGGAGTAAATTAAGGACATTTGCGGGGAATGCAGAAAGCTACTAACAGCACAAAACATTACCTAGATATACTCATCTTGAAAAACACAAGATATACAGGAGAGAACATTTCTGTCTTCAAAGAATGCCATTGCCTGAAATACGCAAAAAGTTAGAAATGGAAAGAAAAAAGGAAGGACATCTGCCAGATGCCAACTACTTGAAAACAAGTTTGAAAAAGTGAAGTGTGATGCGGACTGTATTCTTCCTAATGTCCAGGGCATGCGGAGCTAGGGAACAGTTACTTGGGGAACGAGAAAAATGCTTAGTTCAAGTGTTTTTGTCTTTAACAAATCCTCACTTTCTCTGCTCATTTTCCAAGAGTTCTGCCACTTATCTACAAAGTGTCATTTTCCTGACTTTGTGAGAAAAACAACATTAGGAGCTCTAAATGGATTTATAGGATTCTCCAAAAGAGAGAACAATGATATAATGGAGAGTAGGAACTGCTGACAGATTTCCATTTAAATTAAAGCCAAATTTCAAAATTTTAATGGAAAGATAATGACATACATTTTAATTTAGTAGGTATAGGTTGTTCACATTATCACAGCAAACTGTCCATATAATTTTAACAAACAAAATTTTCCCATGGGAAGTATTTCACTATTCAAAGAATAAATTCCAATAAAATTAAAATTCTGCTCTTAAGAATATTAACTACTATATGAATCCAGTATGGACTTAAGAGTAAATGAGTAAATAGTCAACCCTATTTTCAGTTTTCCCTTTAGAACTTTATATAGCACTACCTACTATTAGTGAAGATTTGAAAGGAAAGAAGTAATTTCTTAAACTCAGTATAATTAGCAAAGTAATGTATTTATTCATAAAAATCCTTGAAAAAAACTTATATAAATGCATGAGAATTCTTTTCCTGTTTACTCTCACCCAAAGATATGTTTTTATTGATTGTAGACAGAAAGAGAAACATCGATATGAGAGAGAAACATCAACTGATTGCCCCCCATATGTGCCCCAACTGGGAATCAAACCCACAACCTAGGTATGTGCCCTGATCGGGGATTGAACCCTCAACCTTTTGGTGCATGGGATGACACTTCAACCAACTGGGCCCCCAGTCAAGGCAAGAATTCTTTCTTTTAAGTGGTAACACTTTTCAGAAAAATCCCCAAACAAGAAGTGGTATTCCTCCGGAATATCACAGCCTGACCCTAAGCATGGGAAAGTTCCTTAGTCATTCCTGAGTTTCTGGGGCAAAGTCCTATCCATCTTACAGGAGTTTCTGCTACAGCATTTACAACAAATAGCTTTCCAGAGTCTGTCTGAATGCCTCCACTGATTGGGAGGTGGGATCTACTCTCCATGGTCCAGTCTGCTCTATTGCAGATGAGCTCTTGATTGTGGGAAAGTTTTTCCTGTTGAGTAGAAATCTGTATTCTTGAATTTTCAACCCACTGGGTATAGTTCTATCATCCATAAGCTCCTCAAATTCCAATTCTTCTGTTCCCTAGTTGGAAGTAGCTGAGAACCGTTTAGCAAGTCCCATCGCTTTGTGACTTGGAGCGGGAAGAAGAGGAGAGCAAAGACATGTGACAGAGCAGTGGTAAAGGTGAAGGGAGGCAACCAAACATTTGGTTCACAAGGATATTTCACGTCAGATTCAGCGACAAACATTGATATAACCCAAGACTTCAAAGATAACATGTGCATGTGTACATATATAAGTATGTGTGTTTCTATATGTGAGTATATGTAGATGTGTGGGGGTATACATGTATAATCTATGTGTATGAGCATGTAAATATGTGTGTGGTATATGTGTATGTGTGTATTATAAATATGCACATATGTAAATATGCATATAAAATGCTAAGCCAGCTCATAGGAAAATCTTCAGATTATGTTCAATAAGAAAATGCAAACATGAGCTTTTAAAATATTATTTTTAACAAGATAGAAAATACCCACAGCTGCTAAGCACTGCAGGAGCTGTTAATAGTCCACAGAGAAAGAAGGGAATTCAATAAATTCATGTTTACATTATGGCAAAAATATGATTATTTCAAAATGCCTGAATCATTAATGTTAAGCTTATTATCTAGACATTTGCTATCAAGCAGATGAAGTTCCCAACCAGTACATCAAAATCAATTAATCACCCTGCTAGGTCTCCTTCTGCTGGTTTCCGATGGGATTCACAGCATGGAGGGTGCAGGCTGGCAGTGCCGCACCTTCCTGGGTGAGGCCCGGGACTTGCCCTCGCGGCCCCTCTCCACTCCGCCTAGCTCTAGGCTTCAAGAACCAAGAAGCACCAACTCCTCCCAGCAAGTCTGGGCTGCCCTGAGGTGAGTGCGGCCCCCACTGGCAGGATGCTCAATTATTAAAGAAGAGCTAAAATGCTCAGCAGATTTCAAGACACGAAAGAAAATGAACATACAGAAAACTTGTTTTCCACAAACACAGGAACGTGTTTGGGTATACTGTCAGGATATCCAGTTAGTAGAACACAATCTAGAGTTAATCAGAATGTTACAAAAATTTACTCACCAAAAAGAATAAAACTATATTTAGATCTAATAAGGTAAAAGGATAAACCTACATAAATAGTTTCAGGTATCATAAAACTAGAAATAATTAAGTAGATAATGTAATAATTCTTTTTCTAAGACATAAACACATTCTAAATTCTGTAGCCTGGCAAAGTAAAAAATTATTGATTTTAACCTATGGGTCAAATCTGACACGCCACCTGTTGCTATGTCCTAAAATTGCCTATGTGTGTTTCATGCTACAATATCAGAGTGGAGAAGTTTTGACACACTCTTGTGGCTCCCACAGCCTATTTAGTATCTCTTCCTTTGCAGACCCCTGCCCTCTACACAGAGACCTTAAAATAAACACATAGGCAGCATTGCTAAATCATGACGGTCTCAAGGGAGGAAAGAACTTTACTTCCTTTATCATGTAGGGCCTTTGTTACAAACCAACAACAAAAATGACAAGAGTGGCAAAAAATGTTCCAAGTGTTGTGATGGTACTTTACAGTTTGGAGAAAGAAACAATTGTTCTTCCTACTGGTTTTGTTGGTTCTTCCTACCTGTTTTTCCTCGTCTTCATCTGAAGTGCTGATGACATCATGGACAGCTCTGCTGGGTCTGCTGAGTTGGAAACCTTTCAACTTTTCTTGATTGGATCGCTTGCTCTTTTGCTCTGCTGTGTTTTCCTCATCACTCCCTGGATTATTTTTCCATTCTTTCATCATTTCCAACACATTGGTTGGTCTCACCGAAGAAAGTGTATTGCCCTAATGTTAATGAATTTTTGGTGTTATAAACAGTTTGGAAAATTAAAAGGATTCTTACATCTTTTAGTAATATATTCTCCCAAATTCAGTAAATCACACAGAAATATTATAATGCTGAATAAATGGTAAAACTGCTGATGCCCATTGGAGTACCCCAGCTGCTCTGAAAAGGACCCTATACAGGGCAATTCCCTGGATCCAAAGACCCCCTTATAGCAAAAGTTCTTACAAAAAGTAACAGGGAAGCTGAAAAAAATGAAAGAAATTCCCCAAAGTCTAGTAGATTCAACATTAAGGGCAAGTCTATATAATATCAAAATGTCTAGGTAAAAAAATCTAAATTCAGTTGATTAGTCAAGTGCTGTGCCCAAGAATACAGATGTTTGATTTGCAAGCTCTTTGTTCATTGAAACACTTAGGTATGAGGAAAAATAAGGATGCACCTTATACAGAGGTAGTACTAATTCTGTATCTATATGTTTTTAATTTTTAAATTTATGCTTATGCATTAAAAGTGTAACTCTAGAAAGCAATAATGATATTTATATGCAAAATAATACCCTGAAATATGATCATTGGTTTTGTTTCTAAATACAAATAAATAAAATTTGAGTTAAAATTAAAATGAAAGACTTTCTTCCTGAAAGTTTATGCCAAAAACGTGGGTGCCCACTAAACACGAGAGTGCACAATACACAGCAAATTACGGTAATAATTCCATTTAATGCCAAGAAATACATGAATGCAGTCTCAAATGACTTCTGCTAGACTAAGTACATCTTAAATAATTTTTCTCCTAACTCAGATTAGTGGAGAAATTTTGGACAAGAAGTTTGGATCACATTTATATTAAAATGGGAAGTTCGGCTGTGAGTACAGCTAGGGAATGATTCCACATTAATTTGGTACATGGATGGATTGTAGCATTAAGCATCAGTGACACAGAATACTATGAGATAGGATACTTTAAAGGCAGACATCTGAGTACACTGCTGAGGATTTGTAGAGTTTAAGATATTTGTGTAAAGGCAAACATTACGTAGTGATAACTAAAAGAGGATCATCATGCAATTAATTCCCTGTGGTTCTTTTATTTCATCTTGTTTTAAGAAGGCCTATATTCTTACCAACCTCATAGCATCCTACTTTTGATTGCACTTATGCATCCTCTACCATTTACTTCCAGAATGCCCCAACCATGCCTTCTGCAAACCCATAGCCCTACATTTCCTTCAAGGCTCAGTTTAAGAGTCATTTCTGTTAAGTATCCCAGAACTTCCAAAGACATTGCCAATTTCAACAGTATGGATTACAAAAGGGAAAAGGGGGTGGGGGAGGCAGAAGCGGGTAAAGGGGGCTAAATGGGGACAGAAAGAGACTTGACTTTGGATGGTGAACGTAATACAATATACAGATAATGGATTCTATTAGAATTGCACACGTGAAACCTATGGAATTTTGTTAACCAATGCCACTCCAATAAATACAATAAAAATTTTTTAAAGTAAAAATAAAATAAAACAAAACAGTAAAACAGGAAAAAAACCCAAAGATGTTGTCAACTTAAATTCAAATAAAGCACAGGCAGAGGTTCAAAGACCATAAAGGAGTTGGAATCATTTACAGTGGCAGCTTGTCTCGGGGCTCTCATCTGGAGGAGTTCTGGTCGCCAGGACTCTGTCCACAGCTCTGCCTGACCCCTATGATCCAGCTGGCCTCTATTATAACTTCCTGGCTTCATCTTGGCCTTCAACCCTAATTTTCATGGAAACACAGTGTCCAGAGTCCTGGAACGCTAGTACACACAATTTTGCCTCAGCTCCATTCTTTTACTAGCAGACAGAGACAATGTAACATGCATGTCTGTAATCCCAATCCTCAATTACCCTTTTCAGATTAACTCCCCTTAAATTAACTCTTTGGATACTATACTAATCACTAATGCTGCTCACCCAACATTCCTTTCTTCTAAGCACATGGTAGGATTGTACTTCTCTACCTCTTTCGAGACATGACCATGGGACTTGTTTTGGCCACTGAAATGTGATTAGAAATGGTATGTATCACTTCTGGGTGTACTTTAAGAGACAGCGTACCATTTATCATGGTCCCAATTCCTGCCTTAGTAGCTATTGTATAAAAGCACAGAAATGAGGCCTCCATCAGTCTGGGTCCCAGAGTGTGGACAAAGGAAAACAAAATAGAGTCTCCTCTCTTCCTCCAGTCCTCCCAGCCAATGTGTGACAGAAAGCATCAAGAGAACTGAGATTTGGGGGGACACCTGTTGCCACAGCAGAACCTAGCCTATCCTGATACAGACAGCAAATAAACATTTACATTCTGGAAGTTACTGCTCAAACGCCTTAAAAACAGTGAGCCTACTCTACTCTACAACCTGCATACCCAACATTGTCATTACTACAGAAATCACACGCAATTAGTACAACGCATTTGGTGGCCCGTTTATTTAGGTAGTCCTTGCTTTGCACAGGTCTGATATGCACGAATGCCAGTCATCATGACTTAGTTCAAGAACATTAACAACACGGTTCAAATTTCAGTCAGCGTGGTATATTAATTATAACTGCATAAAGTTTGAATTTCACTGCTAGTTCTTTAATCCATAACCAATATGCAAATGACAGGTGTGCATCATGATCAGTGACCAATCAGGTCACATCTTTCACAATCCGTTGGTGACTTGACACTGTGTACCTGCTATTGAGTTTACACACAGAGAGCAAAGTGTGCAGGTATGTTGTTTCCTTGTCTCCCAGGGAACTTGTGAACAAAGATGAAAGTGTAGCAAAAAAATTAAAAGAGATAATGCTAGAAGTGAAATCTGAATCAAATGCAAATGGAAAATAGAAGAAACTGCTGAGCGTAGGAACGATGACACCGCCACAATCTACATACGCAACCAAGGGAGCTCAGCGAAGGCAAACTTACCAACATAAAGGAGGAAAGCGGCAGTGACAGGAAGGGTAAATTTGCCCCAGAGAAAGTGATGTCTGCACAACACTGGACAGTTAAAGAATTTTCAGAGATATCTGACAACACTGAAAGCACAAAGGATAAAATGTCAGAAGCTGATCCAAACTTAGAAAACAGGACAATTTGCCAAGCCGTAAACACGATGTTCCCCTCCGCATTGTAAGTTATATGACAAGAAGAAGGCAAACACTGTTTAAACTCATCCTGATAAAGTTTTTTACCAAAAAATAAGATTCTTTAATTCTCAATATTTCTAATGTTTTAAATAATAATGCACTAAAAATATTAGTTCTACTTTTAATTCCCTAATGTTTGTAACCAGCAGTTAGGACGTTTTCAATATTTAACAAAAATTTTTTTAAATCATGGAACGATTATAATTTTCCCATTGAATATTAAAATCACTTTGCACAGTTTCAACCTGCATTAGTTTTACAGCCCTGCACTACTGTGAATAGCAGGGACTGCCTGTGTTACCCTGAATCTGTCTCTCTAGCAATATCTCAAACGCTCAGTTTACCTACACATACATCAAGAGCCAGGTGGTTGACACTCTCCGTGCCTATAGCAGAGTGCCTCTGTGCTCACTGAAATGAGCCCATTTCTCATTCCAAAGAGACTGTAGAGAAGAACAAATAATCCAGAAGAGGGACATTATCACCTCGAAAACACTGTACTCTGTGGAAATTTTTAACTCTTTGCTTCCTATATTCATTTGTGATATCAAATGGTAGTATCAATTCCAGACTCTCCCTGCTTTCTAAAGTCCAGCCAATAACTTACTAGACTAGCCCCCATCCCCTTCCCTCTGCCAGTACTAAGGAGAGGACTTGCATCCAATGCTTGGATTAACCAAAGAATAACTGGCCCAGGGCTGTGTCATCAGCCTCCTAGGTTCGACAGAAATTACAAATGAACCAATGAACCAAACAAAAATGGGGGTGGAATTGTTAGGGCAGACACTGTAGATTGTATGTCACCTCACCATCATAACACTAGCCCCTGAACTCCCTTTACTGGCTTTATTCAGAGGGTTTAGACACTGAACTCATCAACTATCAAGGAGCAAGTAGAAAAAAGGCAGTAGTAATAGGCAGATAATCCGAGGCTATCACAAGTACAAAAACAACATTTTGGTTAATAAATAATGGGGGAAAGAAGTGGAAGGGTCAAGTTGAGGAACTTGTATAAAGGACACGTGGACAAAGACAATGCGGGGAAGGATTCAATGTGGAAGGTGGGGAGTAGGCAGGGCAGGGGGAGTAATGGGGGAAACATGGGACAACTGTAATTGAGCAACAGTTAAAAAAAAAAAGGAAAAAAACTCCACTTGTTTAACAGAAAGTTGAGACTATTTTATTTTTAAAAACTGGAAAAATAGACTCTCATGGAGGAGAAGCATTGGTCAAATACTAAGATTTGGATTTAATACCTTAGTGGACAGGTCCCACTGATGGAGGCCCAAACATATGTCTTCATCTACCAAAATATGCCTTTTCAAGGACAATGCCTATCAGCATTTTGTAAACAATATGTATTTTTAAGTGAATGATATATATGAGCTAAGATAAGATAGTATAAAATATAAAATTGGCAAAACTAAAAGGAAACATGCTGGTTCTTCAGCTTACAGTTATTATTTTCTATTTTTTGTAAATAGCTAGAACTCTTCATTTTATAATGTTCCTAGGAATAATTTTTTCAATAGAAAAATAGAATAGTCAATTTGTGTCAAAAAAACACAAAATCCAAATCAAAACAATGAGATGCCAATTTTCGCCTAATAGACAGATGTAACTTTAAGTCTGATAATAGTCTATGTTGGCAAGGGTGTGGGGAAACAGGCTTCCCCATTTGCTTGCTTCTTATGGGAGGGTGAATTGGCAATAGCCTGTGTGTAATGCACATTCTCTCTGCCAGCAATTCTTCTGTTAAGAACTTTCCCTATAGGTATGCGGACACAATATGCAAACATATATTTACAAGAACATTTATTGCACCATTGTTTGTAATAGGAAAGATATGAAACAATTTAAATGATCCATATTCACTGGGGATTATTTACAAAATAATATTGTATCCATAGTTTGGAATACACTGCTATTTTTTTTTAAATAAGGAAATCTTTCTAAGATATATTAGATAAAAAAGAATAGTTTGCATAATATGAACCCATTTGTGTAAAATGTATCCACAAAAATGTATACAATGTTTTTGAAAGAACACATAAGAGACTTAACAATGGTTATCTTTAGTAAGAGGGAATGAGGTTAATGGAAGGAGAAAGTTATTTTTTCTGTTCTGTTTATCATTTAAATCATTTGCCATGGTTAATCTCAACTATTACTTTTATATGACTAATAATTAATGTAAATTATAGTAGGAAAGAAATAATGTAAGTTGCAGATACCCACAAAGAACTGATAGCACCCAATAAAATCACCAAACCTGTCCTAATGGGTCTCAATGAGTCCGAGGTAACAGCATATCAGGGTAATAACAACCACCGAAGTAAGCAATTGTATGCCACTTTAATTTTTTTCTAACAAAGTCAGTGATTTTTTCCCCCACAAGTACAGCAACTATGTGAGTGGATAGGCTGGTGTTGATATTCCTAGCACTCAGGAGGAAACAGCCTGAGAAATTTAGTAATAGACCATTATTATAGAAGCACATTTCCAATTGCCTGCTGAGAACTTCTAGCTAGGGGTGTTGCTGAGTCTTCAATACTATATTATATATTGTATATTTCAAAGTTGCTAAGAGAGTGTACCTTAAAGTCCGTTTCACAGGAAAAAAACTGTAATTGTGATATGATAAGATATAGTAACTAAATTTATTGTGGTAATCACTTACTAATTAATATATATATCAAGTCATTATGTTGTACGCCTCAAATTTTGCAATGTTATATGTCAATTATATCTGAATAAAGCCGGAAAAATAAAAGTGAACTCAATATATTCCAAACCAACATTCCTCAATTTGGTGTATGCGTACATCTGGCTGTACATGAAGACATTCCAAGGACATGTGGGAAGGACAGTTTGCAGGGATCAATTCCAAGACCCTGAATTTCCAATGATATGTTCTTTTTCAAAGTCATCTGCTTGGGTAAGGATCTGAAGTAATCCTTTCCATGTCGTTTTTGTTAAGCCGGTATCTTCCAATGCTTGTTAATGTACATATATTTATTTGTGTGGTTGTGTGTGTGACCAAGGGCCCATATCTAGAATATGTAACAAACCTCTACAAGTCAATAAGTAAAAGATACAAAGCCAATAGAAAAATGGGGAAAAGATTTGAATAGGCATTTCACAAAAGGAGGCATTGAAAAGGCCAATAAGTATAAATAAGGGTAACCAATTTCATCTGTAATTCATGAAATGCAGATTAAAACCGCAATGAGAATATGAGAACAAAACTAAAACTCTGGCGCATGGCTGGTGCGTGGCACAGCAGACTCGAAAAGAACGAAGGTGCTTGTGGATGGAGGTGGACAAAAAAGAAAATTTACATAAACTCAGCTGTGCTCCTGGTCCCTCAGCACCTTTCAGTAGCAACCCCCTGTCAAAACAAGTCAAATATAAAGTCCTGTCTATGTAAGCCAAGGTCTACCGCAAAACAGCTCTACCTGTCCTTACACCTCATCTCCCCACCACTTCCCGACATGTCTTCCAGAGTTCTAGAGAAAAAGAACTACTAATATGCTTCATATTCTCCAAATATACTTTTTTCTTGTCTTTAAATCTTTGTCAAGTTCTTTCTATCCAGAATCATCCTCCTTCTTAGGATGACTCCAACATTAATTTCCACTTTTTCCCATTCTTTCAGAGCCAGATCACATATTACCTTCACGTTAAGTAGTTTTTTTCAATCCCCTAAAGCACACAATAGCTCTCTTCCTGAAAACCTAATAGTACTGCTACTACATTATACACTCTATATAAAATATATTTTTATATTGAGTATACATTTATATATTTTATAGGATGTATTTTATTATATGCTATATTTAACATACAGAGTATATATTTATATATTTATACACACACACTATATACTCGTTCTCTTCCAGTGTTTTTGTTTTAAACCCTCTGCTGGGCTGTGGAGGATCTACGGACCAAGACTGTATCAGATTCATCCTTGTGTCCCCCACAGCACATAATAGTTACTCAATAAAAATCTGTTGACTTATTAATTCTATATAAATCATTGAATATTGAATAAATCCCCAAGGTTCATGAGGTTTTTCTTACCATAATTTTTACAAAAACTTTTAAAAAGGGCCTCAACAGCATATTCATATACATAATTCAGAATTTAAGAATAACTAAGTATAGTAAAATAAAGGTTGAGTATAAACATATTTAGGATGAAAATATACAGTAGGAAAAAAACTACCCAAAAATTAGGCATCAGAAAGTTTCCATTTTTATGTCGAGTATATATGTTAAGGTTAAAGGTCAAAAGCTAATGACCAAACCATGAATAACAATTCTTGGATTAATGGACAAGGGCCTTGTTCACACATTAGGACACACTATTTTAGGAATTAGGCCCGAGACACCTTGACTACATATGCCTTTGCAAAGTGTGACTATAACGCAAAATGCACTGTAATCCGTGGTAAATTACTCCAGGGCAGAGACTGCATTTTATTCCTCTTTGTACCCCTATAGTGCCCAATGGTTTAAGTAAAAAGATACTTGTTAAAATCAATATAGACATTTAAGTGGCTCTTGTCCCATTTAAAATAAGCCACCTTTCAAGGCTTATACACTACAACAACAATTTCCTTCATTTCAGAGAGCCTATAATTGGTCTCCACTATAGCTGAAAGGAAGTTAAAATTCTATCTAGCCTGAGATTCAAGTCCCCCACACAATTTTCTTTCCTTTTCTAAAAGTCTCATTTCCCACTTCTTTCCTTCAAGCATCTTAATCTGCCAGTCAAATTGAACTTCCTGATTTCACACTTGCTTGCTCTGCACCTCTGGTCATTTGGCAATTCCTTAGGTCATTTATCATTTTCTCCCTTGCATTGTATCTTATACACAGCATGTCTTCCTTACTAGGTTGTGAGTTCCTTCTGTCAGAGACCATGTCTGTACATCGAGAACTACATTTTATCACCTAGCACAGGACCTGGCACATGGTAGGAACCAAAAAAAGGAATTACTGAATGTCTGAATATGCCAATAGAGTTAAAATCTGGAAACTATTTCCTGACAAGCCACAGAAGGAAAATATTTCCTTAATTTACAGCAGGGTTTGTAAATATAAACAGGCATTAAAAATACCTGGGAAACTTGTTTAAAATGCAAATTCTTAGTGTTGGTTGTCACCTGGGGACTAGAAAGAATACCAAGAGGCAACCGTATTTACCTAATAAAAGAGAATAAACTCCTGAACCGCCATTGAGGGTAAAGAGGACAAAGGGAAGAAATGGATACAGGAGGGTAACTGGCCACTGCTGGCAATGTGAGTCACCATCAAACTCTCCCTGGTAGGAAAGTCATTTCTTGGTTATTTTTTCCTTACATCTACTCTTTTGGCTTTTGAAATCGGAATGACAATATGTGTTTATTTTAAGTTCCATTCACTTAAATGTACATAGAATACTCTTCAGATATGTACCATATTTCAAAATGGACAACACACAGGTTAAACCCTAGAAACTTTTTATCCGATAAAGCTCTTTGAAAAAAAAATGTTACTGTGTGTTAGATACTGCAAAAGATAAGCTCTGGTTATAAAGCAGCAAGGCACTGAGAGAACTAACGTGTTCCCTTTAGGTTATTTCAAACAGAGGATATGAAGTAAGACTTCAAGTGGTTTAGAAGAAAAGAGTTTTGCCTTTTAGAAGTTTATAGAATGCCGGTATTCTAAACTTCATACGCTGAACTCCTTAGGATAGTCTGATACAGTACACGCTCTCTGTCACGTCTCGATCCATTTGGCAAAGACTACATAGAAATGAATGTTATGGAGGCTCAAAGAGGGAGACTTCTGGAAAAATGACCAAATCCAGAAATAAAGCTGGACTAATTAGAACACAAATAATTACATGGCCAAACCCGAATGTTGTGTGATGCTGAGAAGAGACAGATTTCTAAGGCACACCATCTGTTTTACAGTTATTTATTTTGCTGTACAAATCTACTTGGGACAGTTTTACAATGATCTATCTAGTTGCTAGCTCATTTGCACAATTACTCTAGGCCAGAAATACTTATTGCACAGAATGATCTGAGAGATCAACACATTCATAAAAGAGGACAGGTGGAACCCATTTTTGAGTGAAGACTACTTTTTTTTTTACCCTTGGAGAAAAAAATACTACTAAAAGAAATGATTAGAAATTGCCAAAGGAAAATTAGAAAATTTAAAAGAAGAGTGATATCACTCTCAATTTATAGAATATAAGTTTACCTGGGCCTTCAGGGTCACCATCCACCTCTCTGTTGGCCGGTCTAATGGAAATTCTTCATTCTCATCTTGACCTCTTGGCAGCGTTTACCTGGGAGCTGACTGCTCTCACTTTCTCAAACATTTTTCTCACTTAACTTCCCTGGCACCACTCTCATAATTTTCCTCCTCCCTCATCAGCTACTCCTTCTCAGCCTCCATTGCCAGCTTCTCCTCTACTAGACGTCGTGGTGTCTAAAAGCAGAGTGCTGGAGTCTCTTTACCTTTCTATACGTATTTCCTTCCTAATTTATCTCTTCAGCCTGAGAGCTTTTTACGGCATCTATCTACTCCCGATTCCCAGGTTTATAGTTCCAGCTCCGGCTTTTCCAGCTCCAGACCCACACATTCAATTATATTTGATATCTCTATATGGATGGCACACAGGCACCTCACACTCAGCATATCTAATATGTTTATGCAGGGCGGTGACTCAAGAGTTCTGTATTAGATATGTTACGTTTGAAAATACCCATTTCAGAAATGTGTCAAGACTGAATAATTTTTTAAACTTGTCAGATATGAGGGAGATTGGCTATTTTTTAAATAAAAACTATATATAAGCTATGAGGCCAAGTGAAAAGAAATAAGCAATGGTAGAATGTCAACCAGAAAAAAAAGAAGTATTGTAATACAGCGACTTACTGTTAACCACTGGTTATCTAGTAGCTCCTTAGCTGTGATTCTGTGAGCAGGATCTACTTTCATAAGTTGTTTCAAAACACTTTTGGCTGCAAATAAAGGAATATCCTGAATATCTTATTTGTTTTAACTATAATTAACAACATATAATTTCCAATTTAGTCCAGGCTGGTGTAACTCAGTGGATTGAGTGCTGGCCTGCGAATCAAAGGGTTGCCGGTTCTATTCCCCAGTCAGGGCACGTGCCTGCGCTGCGGGCCAGGTCCCCAGTAGGGGGCATGTGAGAGGCATCCACACATTGATGTTTCTCTCCCTCTCTTTCTCCCTCCCTTCTCCTCTGTCTAAAAATAAAATAAATACAATCTTTAATTTCCAATTTATTTAGAATTGGGTCCGCATGATGTGAAGGAAAGGTACCAATTATAAAACAAATATCAGTGTAAATGGCTAAGAAATAAAGTTTTAGGCCTACGGCGAGATTTTATGGCTTGGATTGCCTGATTTATATTCTATAGTAAAAATTAACTAGATAATCAGCACATTTCCTCTTCAATTTTTACTATGTATTTTCTGTTTTGGTTGGAAGTTTTGACTATAAAAGTCACAGTGAAGATATCGGTATTTCCACAAGTAAATAGTATTATTCTACAAGTAAATGTAATGCTTAAACAGAGATTTCAAGTATCTGAATTACTAGCAAACGTTCTTATATTATGCATATTTGTTTTAGTAAATAATAACAAATCTATATTACCTGAGTCACTTATGGAATCCCAAACTGGATCATCAAAATGTAATTCTCCCTTTCTTATTAACTCAAAAAGCTTCTCTTCTGAGCTTGCCAAAAAGGGTGGTTCTCCACATAATCTGTAACAAAGGCAATCATTTTTCTTTAGATGTTTTTAAAAATCCAAATAAGGCTATTAAAAATTAGGTTTCCACAGGACTTGGACTCATATTTACATAAAGAATAGGAAGAAGGATAGAAATGAAGACATTGGAACTATTACAGATTTTGCTTACCTTGGTTCAGTCATCAATTCAAATGCAGACTATAACTTGAAACCTATATAATTTTAATAACCAATGTCACCCCAATAAATTCAATAAAAATTAAAAATTAAATAAATAAAATATAAAAATGGAGTCTGCGGCCAAGAAATCAAGAGAAGGCTGAGACTTGCGCCCTGCCTGGTGTGATTCAGTGGGTGGGGTGTTGTCCCACAAACTGCAGGCTGCTGGTGCAACTGCCAGCCAGGGCACATGTCTGGGTTGTGGACCAGGCCCCTGGTTGGGGGGGTGTGAGTTTCTCTTCCTCTCTTTCTCCCTTCCTTCCCCTCTCTCTAAAAATAAATAAATAAAATTTCTTTAAAAAAAGGAGAGAAACTGAGGCATGAAAGGACAGAAATTTAAGAACTGGAAAAGATCGTCAAGAGCAAAGATGTGTTATTAGAGACCAAGGCTAAGCTCATCCAGGCCCTCATATTTCCAGTTACTATGCATAGATGTGGAAGTTGGGCAGTGGAGAAGGCTGAGAGGGAAAAAAACGATTCACTTAAGATATGATGTTGGATAAGGCCTCTGTGGATACCCCAGATTGCCAGAAAGAGGAGCAAACGGGTCCTAGAGCAAATTAAGCCTGATACATTGCTGAAGGCAAAATGACAAAAATGAAGCTGTCCGACTAGGGGAACATCAGGAGAAGACAGAGTTCTTTGGAAAAGACAGACTCATAGAGAGAGAGCAGGATGACAGCTAAGGCGGGGGGTTAGAGGGGTGGAGGGACTGAGCAGAAAGGAAAAAGGGCTCATGGACATGGACAGCAGTGTGGTGATTTTGTGGGGAGGGGATATAAGGGGACTAAATGGTAATGGAAAAAAATACAATAATTTTTTTTTTTAAAGAAGTTACAAGCATGAGTCTACAGAGGCTCAGCAGGGCTGGTGAGGACAGGACATCATGGACATCACTCATTCACAGTCTCCAAGAGTCAGAGCCAACTCAATGGCATGTAACATACACACAGGAGGAGGTGGGTACCTCTCTGGGTGTAGAAATGGGAGCAAAAGGGTTTTGCAAGATCAGTGCTAGGCTCTTATACTTGGACCAGGGGTGTCCAACCTGCAGCCTGTGGGCTGCACACAGCCCAGGATGGCTACGAATGCGGCCCAATGCGAAATCATAAATTTACTTAAAACCTTCTTTTTTGCTCATCAGTTTTTGTTAGTGGTTGTATGTTTAATGTGTGGCCCAAGACAACTCTTCTTCTTCCAGTGCGGTCCAGAGACGCCAAGAGGTTGGACACTCCTGCCACTGAAACCTCCAGACCTGAAAATGACCCAAAGTTCTTTCGGGTGGAGAAACACTAATCTTAACTGGGGTTAAAACACAAGAAGGTGTGCACACAGTAATAGCTGCAGATAACAGAGGAGATACATTTCATTGTGAGCAAGGGTAAGGTAATGCCAAAGGCACATAATCTGAACTAAACTTATGGAAAAATATACTGAGTTATCAGGGTCTAAATGACCATGTTAAGAGTTTTATACATGGTACTATACAAATGTTAGAAAGACTAAACCAAGAATAACCCTGGAAAGGTCTATAGGTTTGGAGTCAAAGCTAAAAATAATCCATTAAAATGATCACAACTCCTCAAAAACAGCATATACAAAATGAAGGTCTGGATGAGAAAAATCAGATTGTGATGACTTGATGCTTCAGTCTGAAAGGGTGGAAGCTGAGTGAACATCAGGACCAGCATCAGTAAAGCCACAAGCAGTGTGTATAAACATGAGCTGGTCCACACATTCTAGAATGTAGGAGCTACGTGTCATTAGAATCTCTGAAAAGGAAAAACTGTACTCTACTTAACAAAGGGCACGGCAAGCCTATGCTTCAGTAGGTAATCCTGTCAAAAACTACAGAAACGTGCTTAAAAGTTGAGTTCAGTTCTTCATAGTACATTGTCGGCAAATGTCAGACATCATCGTTATTGTCAACCCTGCCTTCTGAACGCAACCCTGAATACGACGACCTGATTTTCCCAGTGACCATCAGAGAGAAGCTGGACCTGGGCTCATCACAGAGGCAACTCCGTATGTCTATTCTTCACCTCTCAAAATTGTATTTTTTCCACTTTATCACTGAAAGAATAAAATGGCGCAATTCCATTATTCTTCCCAAATGCTGGTCTATTATGTACTTAAGTATAATGATCTCTAAGTCCCTTTCTACTGATTTTTTAGCTATACTTTTAAGTTCTTTAAAAATCTTTCCCAAAAACATTTTTGATTAAGTCTAAATTTAATAAATATTTTGAATGAAAATGATGATGATGATTTTCCTAAGGGAAAAAAGTTGTTTTCATCCTAGTAGTTTATCAAACTAGGCTGGACAATATAGCTTTTCATTTACCAACAGGTCCTTGTGAAAAGATGGATATTTACCAAATTGCTCAGCAAACTCTTACTTTAATACTTTTTAACTTCTCCAGCTCATGCTGAGGCTTCTTTCTCTGATCTTACTTACCTCACTGCTATCTACTTTTAAAATGCAACTTTTAAAAAGCCAGCAGAAGTGTCTTATGGACAATCACTATTGTAACAAGTATGGGCCAGCAAAGGCCCAGCTCATTGAGTCTGTTAATAACCAGCGACATGCACACCCACCAGTTTCTTAGCTGTTCCTGCACTGCCTGACTAGCATGCAACTATAGCTTAAGGGCTCTGTCTTTAAAATTCCACTTTTTTTCTGTCCTTTGCAATTTTACTTACACAAGAATGTGTCTAATGGCTGGTCAATCAGCAGCATGTGAAATTTTATGACAGTAATTTTCTGCACATCCAGAAAAGGAAATCCAAGACACAAAAAATGCCTCTTAATGCTTTCCTATTATTTTCTGTTGCATTCACAGGAATCAAAACAGCAGAGGATATACCCATAAAGAGTATTTATGTTAATTTCACCTTGAGAAAGTATGTTATCATTGTCTAATTAAGTAGAAATGAATCAGGAGTAACTGATAAACAAGAAAATAACCCCCCTGAAGAAGGTAATATGTTTGCACCCTTGGTGAAAGAAATGATCTAAGATCACTGGGTTCAGGCAGATTAATGAACAGGCACTGATTAGCTAAGTAAGAGTCTACTGTGAAGAAAAGAAGGTGTCATTTGTGATGATATGCAGCCATGTTCTGAAACAGAAAAATTAAAATGATATCTTCAAGAAAGAAAAAATTTAACACACACTACCTCTTTCCTTAACATCAAATTCAAAACTAAGAAGGCAGCAAACACATGAATTATGTAACATTAGATTACACACATATCTGACTTGTGTTGTCTAGAAAATCTTACGGGTATAAAACACTAAGTTAAAATGGTTATATTTTTAATTAAAGACTAAGGCTCAGAATGTTTACAATATGATTCTAACACAAAACAATGATAAAAACTTTGTGACTACATTTATACTTTATGTAAAGCAGTTAATGTATGTTGACTACGTGAGTTACAGCTATAATCAGATCATCCAATTTCTACTGCCTGTGTATTCCACTTCACAAAACTAGGAAAATGTAACTATTGTGATGTCAATATTTAGAAATGATCTGGAAGAGGTAGTACACAGTGAAATCTTCAATGTGACCATTAAACTAATGTTGCATCAACATAAAAATGTTCATATTTATCAAGAAACAGAACAATGGTCCCTAACTTTTCAGAACACCTCTCACAAAATTCACTTTAATTCAATTAACAAACATATATTAAGCACTGACTACATGCCTACTATTGTACCAGATGCCAAGGCTGTAAAGATGAAAGATGTCTGTCCTTCACGGAATTTAGAGCAAGGAAAATAAATACAATACACATAATACAATAATTATGTTACAATGTTATAATTTAGTTTTTAAAAGTGCTATGAGAAAACGGAGAAGTAGACAATTAATTCTATCAAATTTACACACATGCAAATCTTCCTGGTTAAATATTCTTATTTTATTATTTTGCTTTCCTTTCAATGTTAATGGTTTTGCATACATTTCTGCATGTCGCCTTAAATCCTCTGGGAAGTAAGTATACGTAAGGAACATAGTAACTCTGCTGAGGCAGAGCACGAATTTGCAAAATACAAGGTGTTAATGTCTGACCTGGGCACATCCAGGAGAGAGGTTGGGAGAGAAGAAAGAACATTCTGCGCAGAAGGAACTGCATGAACAAAGACCCAGAGGCATGCGATACTAGGACCCTGGGCTGAACCTCCGCTTGGCTTGTGCCCACTCATCACACCTGCCCTGTCCACAGGGCAGCTCTAGTGCCAAGTCCCAGGAGCTCCCTCTACCTGCCGGGCTCTCAGGAAATCTCATCAGAAAATGCGAAGAAGCTTGGTTTGTAGTGAAGGACCAGGGAAGTTTTAGGGCAAGGTTTTCACTATGCTCACATCATACAGTGTACTGCAGCAGATCAATAAAAAGCAAAGTTGAAAGTTACAAATTTATAGTATTAAAAAAAGACCTAACGAAAGTACCTGACAACTAATAAAAGAGCTTTAAGAGTGACCTCCCAATTGTTTTTTCAATCACTTTTTAAAAACCATATTGTTTAGTTTTAACTTAAAATCTACATGACTCTGTCCGAAACCATTCATTTTAAACTGCACATTTAGCAAGCTACTTACAAATTGTACATTATGACACCTATGCTCCAAATGTCACACTGCTGGCTATAGTCATGGGCATTGATAACTTCAGGGGCTGCCAAACAAGCAGAAGTAAAATAATATTAATAATACAATAAATGACTTTTAAATGCTTAAACACAAAGCATGAAAAATGTGCTGATGTGCTATAATTTATTCCCCCACAGGGAAAACGAGAAGCAACAGCAGATGTTAAATGAATAATGTACAGGCCTTAACAATTGATGTCACTGCATACTCACTCCTGTCATTTAGCTTCTAAAGGAACGATGGCACAAACTGTGTAACTAAACGCATGACTACTCTTCATTCCTTTGGAATTGTTAAGAAATGATTTTCCAAAGATTGTGCAGTTATAGTAGAAGGCAACAATATCTCAGCTCTTTTCCAAAAATGGAATTAAATACATGTCTTAAGTGGATATAATTTAAAGCAAGCCCAATATGTGGAAATCTGGAGTCACAGAAAAACTAAGATAAGTCATTATAAATCACTTCAGTAAAATAATAACATCACAGCACTCCTATGACAGCATGTGAACTATTTTCCAAGTTTTCTAAATGAGAAAACCGGCCCAAAGAGAGCCGCCACGACACAACTAGATCGAACGGCCAACGAGGCGGGCACAGTACTCTCCACTCCCCAACTCTGTGCTTCTCACTTTACAACGTGTTCACCACAGGGTTCCCTTAAATGACAGTTTCAAAGTAGAACTTTTTTTAACTTTAAGGTAGCACATTTTTTAATGATCAGGTCTTTCATAATGCTGGCTTTTAAGAAAGTCACATATTTCAGAAATATGTCTATTATACCTCTACAGTAAGGAATCAAATATCTTTCTTTAAGGGAAAAGGAAGAATAGAACAGTTGTAAATATAAAAATAAAATATACGTATAGATTTCATTAGAACTTCAACATTTACAAAGTACTTTTGTATAAATTATATTACTTGTATAAATGATGTTGAGGATCTTGTGAGATGGGTATGCAGGCATTTGACTCATTTTGCCAGTGAGAAAACTAAGGCTCAGATATATTAAGTGATTTACCTAGAGTTACAAAAGTGTTTTTATTTTTAAGATTTTATTAAAATAAATATTTTTAGAGAGGTGAAGGGAGCGAGAAAGAGGGAAAGAAACATCCATGTGAGAGAGAAACATCAATCGGTTGCCTCTCATTCACACCCCGACCAAGGACTGAACCCACAACTCAGGCACGTGCCCTAACCGGGAATTGAACCATTGACCTTTCACTTTGCGGGATGACGCTTCAACGAACTGAGCCACATCAGTCAGGGGAAAAGTGTTTTTATTTTTGAAAACAGTTTCAGTCTCCATCCCCATAAACACACACACACATCTTTTATAAACACTAAAAGCAAGTGGAGTTTCATTTCCTCTTCGTATTGTTAAAGGAGCTAAAAAGCAAAAAATGTTAAAAATTAAATGGAATAAAGAATGAATCAAGGCTCTCCTACAGATCATTTACAAACTGAATAATTTGTCTCCAAATCACTGAAAATTAACTGATTAATATTTTCCTTTAAGCAACTACTTGTATTCTTTAACTCAAATTGTTTAATTACGCAATCATTAAAGTTCGAGTTGCTCTACAGCTGCATGGCTATGGCAAGGGCAAATGCTGGGATTATATTCCACGAAGACTCTCCATAGAGGTGCAACACAGACACACAGCGGGGGCCCAGCTCCCGTCCCTCACTCTTTGAGAGTCACCTTAATTATCAGGGGCATTTCTACTGCACTGCCCGTCACAGCGTCAGAGGGAGGCAGAGGCCAGGATAACTATGCCAAGGAGCCATTTAGGAAGTCAGCAAAGCTCTACAAACCATCTGTCTCCTCTCCTGTTCTCTCACTTGTTATCAGTGTAGACAACTAATAAGCAGGCATAAACTCAGGGTGCGGGCTATATTTGCCCCATGTAAGTACAGACCAGATGTCTTTTGCCAACAGGAGGATATGAACAGAATCTAAAGTAGCCTTTTCCCAAATAAGATAAAAACAATTTTGAAACTTTATGCATCAAATAGGCCAAAAAAGAAAACAAAGCAATCATTGAACTCAGTATAATCCTCAGCAAAAAAAGAAAAAAAAGGAAGGAAAGAAAGAATGAACAAACTACTAATACGTCTAAAATCACTGCATGGAGCAGAAGAAAACAGACAAAAGAATGTATACTGTATAATTCAATTTATATAAAGTTCTAGACAAACAACACTAAGCTATGGTGACAGAAATCATTAGTGGTTGTTGGGGTCTGGATGGGGGGATTGGCTGAGAGGGAGACAAAGAAACTGGAGTGACAGAGATGTTCTGTATCTTCACTGAGGTGGTGATTATACAATATATGCATTTCTCAAAACTTGCCAAATTTGACACTTAATATGTGTACATTTTATTGTATGTAACATATTTCAGTAAAGTAGATTTTTTAAATCTACTTTAAAGTAGATTTAGTAGATTTAGTAGATTTTTTAAATCTACTAAAAGTACAAAAAGAATTTCTCAAAGCCCTATCTTGATGGGCAACTTTAAAAATGTTCTCAGGAATCAAGAGCAGCAGTGAGAAAAATTAAATTAACAATACGGAAAGTTTAAATCACAAAGGTATCACATTTGATTTTATAAACACAAACACATAGAAATTTTTATGCTCAACAAATCAGGAATATACATACTTCTAAATACCCAGTGCAACATTTATGGCAATAAATCATGTGTTCAATCATAAAGAAAATTCCTAAAAGTTAGTAAAGCTTTGTCACAGTTGCCTACAAAAATGAAGAAAACTAGACAGAAAACCAAAGGCTAGGAACGCTAACACACATTCACATGAATAGCAAATACATCACAACCACCTAGAAAATTCTGAAAGCACTTCTAAATAAATCCTGAACTAAAGAAGAAGACCAAAACCAAAGTTACAGACTATTAAAAAAACAGTCTATATAAGTTGGACATTGTATACAGCAAAAGAGATGGTGAAAGAAGTACTCAGAGGAAAAAATATAACCTTAAATGCATTTATTAGAAAATAAGAAGAATGAAAGTAAACATTTAGCCTAGAAAGTTGAAAAATAAACCAAAAGAAAGTAGAAACAAGGAATTCAGAAAGATTAAAGCAGAAATTAATGAAAAAGCAAACTAAGTAACATTAGAGTTGAGTCAGTTCTTTGAAATCCCAATAAACTGGACTAACCATTAACAAATCTGATCAAGAAAAAAATGATTAGTATATTAAAAGAGCTAATATTGACCACCAAGTGCCAGGTATGTGCTAATCACTTTACATATATTTTCTCATTTAATTCTCACATCAACCAAATAAGGTATTATCATTACCATCCTAAATATGTCCTCTCCCCTTCCCTTTTATTTTTCTCCCTTAGCACTTCTAATATGCCAGATATTTTACTTCTTTATCTTGTTTAATATTTTTGCCAATGTGGCATTTTTGTGTTTTGTTCACTGTTGTAGCCTCAATATCTCGACCAGTGTCTGACACAAAGAAGATCCTCAAAAACATTTTGATAAATGAGTGACATAATCCCTATTACATGATGTAGAAATTGTGACAAAAGCCGTTGTTTGTCTCGAGTTAATCAGATAGTAAGTGACAGAGCTGAAATCCTCAGTTAGCCAGGTGATGTTAGAGGCCATATTACCATTACATCAAAACATCTACTTAAAATATATTAGAATAGATAGGAGGATATAACTGCAAATATGCAGGAGAATCTGAAAATTTTAAGTGAACATATTTGCATATTTATGTCAAGAAAATGTAAAATCTCAATGTAATAAAAAATTTTCTAAAAAAAAGTATAAAAATGATTCAAAAAGATGTGAAAACTTGAATAACCTAGAATAAATCGAAAATATAATAGAAACTTCATTCCCCAAACAGTACAAGGACCAAAATACTTTAAGGGGAAATTTCGTTAATCTAATGAATAAATAATTTCTACTTCTTAAATGGTTCATGAACATATAAAGAGTGAAATGTTTTATTTTTAAAATGAGCTTAGCATAACCCTAACATCAAAAAAGACAATGGAATGCTACTCTGCCATAAAAAAGAAGAAAATTTTTTACCTTTTGTGAAAGCATGGATGGACCTGGAGAACATTATGCTAAGTGAAATACACCAGTCAGAAAAAGACAAGTACCACATGATTTCACTCATATGTGGACTCTAAAGAACACACTGAACCAACAAGCAAAATAGAGACAGACTCATAGATGGAGAGCAGATGACAGCTCTTGGGGTGGGGGGAGGGGTGGGGTAGAGAAATCGAGCCAAAAAGAGCAAGGACTCATGGTCACGGACAACTGCGTTGTGATTCCAGGTGGGGAGGGAGTGAGTGGAGGTGGACGAGGGAAAAATGGGGATACATGGTAATGGGAAAAATACAATAAAAATAAACTATTAAAAAACAATTAAAATAAAGTAAATGAGGCTAGCATAACACTAGAGCAAAAAGACAAGGGTAGCACAAAAGAAAGCTACACTCACAACTCCTGAATAAAGTGGTGACAAATCGAATACTGAAGTTTATTAAACCAAGCGCAAGGATGGTTCAACATTGTAAAAAGCCATTAATGTAATTACTTCATCAATGAATTTAAAATACATGATAATCTCAATAGGTACAGATTTGAACAGAGATGTCATCAGAGTAGATATATAAATAACTAATAAGTACATGAAAAGATGCTCAACATCACTGGTCATTAGGGTAATGCAAATTAAAACCATAATGAGATACTACTTCATACCCACTAGAATGGTTGTAATTTAAAAAGTCAATACCAAGTGTCCACAAGGATGTGAAAAAACTGAAACCCTCGTACTTCGGTAGTAGAAAGGTTAAATGTTACAGCCACCTTGGAAAACTGTTTGGCAGTTTCTTAAACATGTAAACATAAATAATATATGACCCAGCAATTTCACTCCTAGGTAGCTACATGAAGAAAATAAAACCATATGGCCCTGGCTGGGGTGGCTCAGTGGATTGAGTGCCAGCCTGCAGACTGAAAAATCACCAGTTTGATTTCCAGTCAGGGCACATGCCGGCATTGCAGGCCAGGTTCCCCATTGGGGGCATGGAAGAGGCAACCCAGTCTATGTTTCTCTTGCACATGTTTCTCTCCCTCTCTCCCTTCTTTCCTTTCTCTCTAAAAAATAAATAAAATCTTTAAAAAAAGAAAATAGCCCTAGCTGGTGTGATTCAGTGGATTGAGCACCTGCCTGCAAACCAAAGGGTTGCCGGTTCAATCCCCAGTCAAGGCACACGCCTGGGTTGCAGGCCAGGTCCCCAGTAGGAGGTGTGCGAGAAGCAACCACACATTGATGTTTCTCTCCCTCTCTTTCTCCCTCCCTTCCCCACTCTAAAAATAAATAAAGTCTTTAAAAAATAAATAAAATAAAACCATCTGGCCATATAAAAACTTGCATATGAATGTTCATTACAGCATTATTCATAATACCCCCAAATTGGAAATGATCCCCACTTTCATCAGCCAACAAATGGATAGACAAATTGTGGCGTATCCATGCAATGGGTAACTGTGCAGCAATGTAAAGGAACAGGCTGCTGATATATTCTACAACAAGGATACCCCTCCAAAACATTATGCTAAGGGAAAGAAATCAGGAATCAAAGGCTACATATTGTACAGTTCCATTTACCAGGAATGTTCAGAAAAGGCAAATCCAGGCAGACAAAAAGATTAGTGGTTATCTAGGACCAGGATGGGCATGAGATTGAGTGTAAATAGGCATGAGGTAACTTTTGGGGGCAAAAGTTTTCTAAAACTGGATTGTGGTGATTGATGGTCGCACAGCTCTGTGAAGGTATGGAAAATCATTGAATGGTACATTTTTTTGTAGTATTTAAATAATAGTTTAGTAAAGCTGTTAAAATCACATTTAGAAAAGTAGGAGATTGTTGTTTTACAAATATATTTAATCAGTGTTCTTAATGAAAACCTATTTGATGACAATGAAATTGAATTAAAAAGTGGAAAGAAGCAAAACACATAAATTTAGCATGAATTAACAAAAACAATAATTAAGTTTGGGGTATGATTACTTAAGAGAAATAAACAGCTATAAGAAGAGCCCAGAGGGACAATAAACACTACAATTTTTGAAAATAAAAACTATGAGAAAAACGCTAAAACAACTGAAATTATTTGACCTTCAAAGAAAAAGTAGCTTGATCAGGGCCACAAAGGCATGATGGCAAAATCAAATTGCTCAAGTTTTAATCCACATTACTTGTCCCCATTTTAATACAAAATAAATCATTTGAAATCTACTAACTTACCCATATACATAGGAGTCCCACACGTGGTCTGCAGCATGGCTTCACTCCCACCATGCTTCTTCACTGCTAAGCCAAAATCGGTCACCTGCAGGAAGAAACTCAGTCACCTGTTTTCCTGTCCCAGAGGTCCCTCATTCTGAAGGTAGGGTTTTGTCACTGCATTTAATTTAGGGATCCTGGAGAATGGAGGGGCTTTATTTGTATTACTACTAGGACCTCGCTTTCCCTCCCCACCGACCCCTCGTGGTGAAGGAGAAACTTGGTAAATAGAAGCTTGGCTTCTTAAATCTTGAGAAAACACCCAGGATGTTGATTGTTCATTCCTCCTAATTAAATTCACCAGTTCAACACAGGAAGTGTCATCTAGTGAGAAGGCATTTAATTTTTTTCAAATAAAAGTTATTTTTAAGAAGTTCTTTCACTGTAAAATATATTCTGCCTTATTATGTTTATTATCTAATTTTCTGACACTCAAGCTATGTTTCAGTTTAAAGCACTGTTATAAATGCAAATCACTATCCTTTCCAGCACTCAAAGAAACTACCCTTTTTTGTAATTATTTTAAAAACACTATCTCTGGTAAATACTATCTTTATTATATCCTTTGTTTTCTGGAGTATACTAATTAAAACAATGACTACACTATTAAAAACTACAAGAAGCTACAGGAAAAATACAATGTAACTACAAATACACTGGAGTCCTTCTGCTGCAAGCTGCAACTGCGGTCTTCTGCTCAGCTCTAAACCTTGGTCATTAAACATTTGGTTATTAAATATTCAGTATGTGCCCTTGGTCTTGTCTCCCAAGTTGGAACAGCCTTGGGCTGAAAGCAGAAAAACAGGCACGTTTATTGATCATACAACTAAAGATAGGCTGTCAATCCATAGACACTGAATGCAAAGTTTCCAGTGCCTTATGGAGTAAGAAAATGTTACTGTCAACATGTGGTATCACTCTTCTTGTAAACAGATTAATCAATTTCCCCAGGAGTTTTCACAATTATCGCACTTGAAGTACTATGACACTATCTTTCTCCACAAAAATCTATACAGGTATCAAATAAACAAAAGGTTTCACGATCCCATTCCATTCTTTGGAGAGAATTTATTCCTTCATTCACCAAATATTAACTGGGCACATGCTATGTTTCAGGCATTACCCCAAGTATCAGCAGTGAGTAAGACAGACATGATTCCTGCCTGCACAGAGTTTACAATGGAAATATTCAAGAACATTTACTCAGGTAAAACAACCACGCTGTTAAACCAACTTATGTTACAGGGATTTACCAGCCACAGCAGAGTGAGTTATCCACAGACGCATTATTCCTAAATTAATACAGTCATATGTTTTGAAAGCAGGCACTAGTAAAGTGCTAAGTAATAAATAATGTATCCTATCATTTATTTGACATTAAGGAACACTTAATTTGAATAAAATCTTCAAGAATAAACACTTGGCACATTAATTTTGCTTACGATATAAATATTAATACCCAGGAAAATTTTCAGTGAGAAATACAGACTTTAGCATTTAGTATCAAAGGGTAATTTTGAAATTAATTAGAATTCAGAGCATCTGTTTGCTTGCTATTAACTAATGATTTAGAACTATCCAAATGAATATGTACTTAAAAAAATTCAACATCATCACTTAACTTGTAAAATTTTTTTTGTCAGTTACAACCTCTTTTGTGAATTTTTTATTGTTTTAGCACCAGTCACTTATTTTCTGGCTGCTCGAAGCCTCTAAAACGTATGTAAAAAGAGGACATACTTTGCCACTTTGCTATCAAACTGTTTATGGGTGAATATTTACCACCATTTCTAATATCTTACCTTTATGTTTAAGTTCATTTCATTGTTAGCATCAATAAAGCTGCTTTTAACCATTATGTTTTCCAGTTTTAGATCTCTATGTACTATATCTACCAAGAAAATAAACAACAAATCAAATGAAATGAATAATGGAAAAATAATTATAGGGGACACAAATACAATAAATATATTTGACAAATTAATGTCCACCATTGAAATACCTGAGGCAGGCCAAGCATAGTTCTGCTCTGTTCCATTTCCTCATAATCAGACCCCTTTTCTCCACAGTTCTAACCTTAGGTGCCATTTCTCTTTGACTCCCTCATCCCTCCCCATTTCCCTGCAGCCTCGCCAGCGTGCTGCTCCTCCTGACGAGTGGCCTGGTGAGTGTGGAAAAGGACCCTGCCCAAGTTTAGGGATTCTGAGAAGGGGGACAATTGCAGCTACAAGCCCAGTAAGGTTTCTTATATCTGTAGATCTTCAAATAGAGAATTACTTATTTCCTTCTTTGCATATGTTATTGCTGATATAAACACTTAACATACTGCAACTTGGCTAAATGTATACAAACTACACGTGTTTCAGTATATTTTTCTATAACATCACCACACACTTTACTATTCTTCATGTGTTAAAATAAAAAACAAAACAAAAAAAAAACCCTTGAGACACAAACTCTCCAGGTGCATTTGTTAGACCTTAGGTAGGGTTTTCATGTACAGGGAGATAATCATGTACCAAGCACTTCCTTTGCAAGTAACTGATTTGGTTCATATCCATAGCAATCATTTCTCTAGGTTTAAAATGTTTTATATATAAATGCTGGAAAAATCTAGCTGAATGAGCCAACTACTGGCAATTATACCTAACCATTTCTAGTTCCCTTACGCAGTGCCCCACCTATGTTTCGGGAGTTTTTATTGTTTCTATTGCTCCACTTGCTCTTCTTACATCAATACCACACAGTTTTGATTAACATAACTTTATAATATGTTTTGATTCTTGGCAGGGCAAGTGTCCCTGCTGCCTCCATTATTCTCCTTTTTCATTGGTTTCCTTGCTATTCTTACCCATTTCAGAATAATTTTATCAAATTCCATGAAAAATCCTGGTAAGATTTTTGTTTTGAATTATACTAAATTTGTACCTTAAGGTGGGAAAATTGACCTTAGCATAATATTAAGCCTTTGGTTTCCTGCCCTTGCAGAAACGGTTGCCTTCTGCCTGGACTGGCCCCCTTTTCCAGCTGAGCTGCTAGCCCTCAGCTCCAGTTTGCTTCCTCTGTGACTTCCCCCCGCCTTTCCACATCAACTGAAGTTCTCGCACTCCCACACTCCTGGCACTTTATATGTCTCTCTATTAGACAAATTATCACACTGAACTATAATTTCTTTCTATTCTCAGTCTCCCACCAGTCTGAATTTCTTGAGGGGAAGGGGCCTGGTCTTTGAATCTTTGTTATCCTAGGACTGACCAATGCAGTAGGTGCTCAGGGAACAGCTGCTAGCGGAACCCCCTGGGTTTCAGAACCAGCGCTGCCACACCTAACCATGACGCTTCACCTCTCTAGAACAGTTTTCTTCTCACCTATAAAATGAAAAGTTTCTAAAATCACAGGTATGCCAACTAACCTTGAGAGAAAGGGAGGGGAACATGAGCAAAAGCAGCAGTAACTCCAAAGAACAGTAAAACAATCAGAATAATAGAATAACTTTTAAATGTGGATTGCAAAGTAGTGGAACTATTCTGTATGGTACTATAATGGTGGATACATGTCATTATACATTGGTCAAAACCCGTAGAATGTACACCAAGAGGGACCCCAACGTCAAGTATGGACTTTGGGTGATAATGATGTATTAATGTAGGTTCATCAAATTATAAAAATGTCCCACAGTGTTGGGGTGGGGGTTGTTGATAACGGGGGAGGCTGTGCATGTACAGGCGAGGGATACAGGGATCCCCCAGTTTTCACAAGTTCACTTTATATCATTTCACTTTTATAAAAGGCCTACATTAGTACCCGTTTCCACTAACCAATAGAAATCCCAAAAGGATTTTTGCTTTTACAAAAAAAAAAATGCAAAAAAAAAAAAAGAGTTCATTTGTTCTGAGTGAGCCTTTACAGAGGCAACCCACGCCCTGAGCAGCACGCAGCGTGAGCGGCACCGCCCAGTTCCTTTCCTGGGAACTCCACTCGGCATCTCAGCATCTGGCTGCCAGAGCTTTGAACTGTGTCTGTGAGCATCTGCGTTTTATCTCAATTTATCTTGTGCATTCATTAGCAATATGTGTCCTAAGGTATCAGAAAAGCCTAAGAGAGCTCATAAGGCTTTTCTAATAAACTAGACGTAATTAAGCACTGCGATTGTGGTGAATGAAATAAAGATACTATGTATGCATTGAATTTGCCTGTGTCCATCATTTGCACTCTTTATACACAGAGATAAACAATCTTGAAAGCTGCCAAAGTTACTATTGGTTCTGCTAGTAGCTAAGTAATGTCTTTTTAGTCAATATCCAGTAATGGATAAAATGGAAAGTCTACTGCTTGAGTAGACTGATGGCTATACAAAACATGGTATTTCTCGTATCATTCCTGTTTTTACTGCATTTTAGTGTTATTTGGTATTTGATATTCGGTAGGTTACTTTTGGGTCTGGGAACACTAAAAAACTTATCCATATGAATTAATGGTAATTTTTTGCTTTATGCCATTTCGGCTTATGAAAGGTATCATAGGAATGTTCTGCTTTCAGATAGTGGGGAGATTTGTATGAGAAATCTCTATAACTTCTGTTCAGTTTTGCTGTGAATCTAAAACGGTTCTAAAAAACTAAACAAAAAAATTCCAAAAGCCCTGACTGGTGTGGTTCTGTTGGGCATTGTCCTACAAAGCAAAAGGTTTCAGGTTCGGTTCCCTTTAAGGGCATCTGCCTGGGTTGTAGGTTCAGTCCCTGGATTGGGCGAGAGGCAATTGATCAATGTTTCTTTCTCACATCAATGTTTCTCTCCCTTTCCTTCTCCCTCCCTTCCCTTCTCTCTAAAAATAAATTTAAAATCTTTTTTTAATTCTAAGAATACATAATTTTTAAATTATTAACATGAGGTCTGTCCAGAAAAAGTCCAGCCATTGATAATATAACAAGAATAGTTTGCATGACATCAGTGTAACCTGGTAGCCAAGGAGAGTGGACTGGAATGCACATGTGTGAACAACAACTTCACTGTCCTAGTCAGTGGGGGGCGGTAGACACCGCTGAGTGAGCATGTGTACTGTGTGGCCGTTGCATTCAAAATGACTGAGCGATTGGAACAGCAAATCCACATGAAATTTTGCATGAAGCTTGAACACTCCTCCACAAAAACTATTTGGATGATTCAGAAGGCTACAGCCAGCTATGGGTAACTGATGATTGGCAGCTTCATCATGACAATGCACCCACTCATGCATCATGTTTTATGCAGAGTTTTTTTGTGAAACATCAAATCACCCAGGTGACTTGGGCCCCCTACAGCCCAGATTTGGCACCTTGTGACTTCTGGCTTTTCCAAAAACTAAAATCATCTTTGAAAGGAATGAGATTTCAGAACGTTGATGAGATTCAAGAAAATACAATGGAGACTGGGAGAACTGTGTGAGGTCCCAAGGTGCCTACTGTGAAGGGGTCTGAGATGCTATTGCCCTATGTACCATGTTTCTTGTATCTTCTTCCATAAATGTCTCTATTTTTAATATTACATGGCTGGGTACCTTCTGGGCAGACCTCGTATATAAATCTTTTTAGAAATTTCACTTATTGATTTGTCTACTTTTGATTTGATATAATAGCTGCTTTTCAAACTGTAGAATAGAAATGTTCATAACTTCGACCTTGTCTATGGACAATATAATTGTACACCTGCCTTGCTTCTAATTATAATGTAAAGTTAAAAAGGAAAACATTTTTTTAAGGAAAAAGGAAAAATTTTTTAATGTTGAAATAAAATCTTCCATACTGGTAGGCACTCTCTGTGACTACGAATCCTGACTACAATTCCCCCTAAACAAAAGTGGTGTCTGCATTCACGGAGTCAGTGGCTTGGAGGACCCTCTTCTCACCGTTATTGTGAAGATACGCTATCGCTGATGCAAGGCTTTGAATGATCCACCTTGTCTCATTCTCTGAGAAACGGCCTTTCTTATTCAGGATTTCTCTGAGCTCTCCATCCTCACAAAGCTCCATCACAAGGTACATTTTCTGGTGTTATATATTTAAAAAGAAAGAGAGAGAGCAAACTATAATGGTGGGGATCTTAAACATGTTATATATTACATATATAGCAAAAATGTGATCACAACTTTCATCATCAATCTATTAATTGAAAATATTTATTATCTATCATGTACGAAATACTGTGCAGGATACTAGAGGGACATGAAAGGGTAAGACATATTCTTTACTCTATAATTCCAATATCAAGTGATAAGTATTAATAGAAAAGGTACGCCCCAAATGTCATGAGATTACAGAGGAGCATCTGCCTAAAGAGTGCCCAACGAGGAGGTGACATCACTGGCAGGTCTGGATGATTGAAGAGCAAGACAGGAGTAGAGAATGCAGACAAGGACAGGCAGAATGTGTGGTATTTGCTAAGACTACAAAACTTGAAATGACACTGGTTGTTAAAAGAATAACAAACATCTCAGTGTTAATAGTGTAGTAAGTAGTTAGACAGGAATGGGCAAAGTAGGAACGACAGGCCAGGTACATATGGAAGGTCACCATGGCAGAAAGCCTCAGGTACTAGCAATGGGCAATTGTAGGGTGGGACTTCATCCCTAGAGTGATCTTTCCTCCCCTAGTATATCACCACTCATGCAGTTTAGACCCCTTGGCCTTTCATATTGCTGGTCATGCAGTTTGGACCCTCCCTGACCTCTCCTCCCCTGGCATGTCACTAGTCACATGGTACATCCCCTTAGAGAAGGAACAAGGGAGCCGGAGAATAGCTCATACAACTCTCATACAAACCCTTGCACAATGACTTCCTTAAGCACAAAGCCCTCAGAACAATCAGGTTCTGACCCGCATCAAATAATTCTAGGAACAAAGCCTTGGGTCTGCTGACCACAGAGTCAGAGTTTTGGTCAAAATAGTGATGACATTTAGGCCTTAGTTGTATTTCAACTCCGAACCCAGAAAAGCAGCAAAACCAGGAGTGATGCCTTAGTTGATATCAGGACCAGCTATGATGACGAAGGACCCCCTGCCCTGGCGCCAACCAATCAAGAGAGACCACGACCCTGAAAAAGCACACCTGGAAAGCTGCTGAATATTCCATCGAGATCCTCCCCTGGGACCTTCCCTAAGATCCCCACCTTTAGAAAGGAGATAAAAACCCTCCTGACAGAGGGTCCAGCGTGTACTCTTTCTCTCTCTGGATCACACCCTTACCTTTCTGCCTTCTTCTTCTCCCAGGCACATAACCTTTGTCTTTCTTTCCCCTAGGTTCCAAGGGCACATCTATTTGCCTCTGCGACTTGTTTCCTGAGCCCATGCAACCCAGGTGGCTCACCTTTTCTACCTCTGTGACTTTCTAAATAAAGTTTCTCTTATGATTGGAGTCTTGGTTTTGAGTTCTTCCTTAGTCAAAACTCAAGTACCAAGGTTGCTGGATCAAGGTCTGGTGACATTCTGGTGCCACTTCGCCACTAACAATAGCCCTGGGAGTCTGGCAGGGCAGAAGAGAGGAGCCTGGTGGCGAGCGGGAGGCCAGAAAGAACAGGTTGGTGCCAGGCTGTGAAGAGTCTTGGATATCACACAAAAGATTTTGCAACTTTTTCCTGTATGCAGTAAGAAGCCACTGAAGATTTTTAAGCCGGTGTCTGAAGTGGGGGAAAGGTGTATGCTATTATGAATTTTGCATTTCTAAATGAACACGCTGATAGTGAAGCCGAGCAGCACTCAGCAAGCTTTTCTGTAAAGGCCGGCCAGGGGATACATACTTTAAGCTTTGGGGACATACGATCTCTTTTAGAACTACTCAATGCCATTGTTACAGCATAAAAACAATCATAAGCAAATACAATGAAACTTTATTTATGGACTTTGAAATTTTAGTTTCATATAGTTTTCATGTCATGAAATATTAGTCTTTTAAATTTCTTCCAACCACTTAAAAATGTAAAAAAAACCCTTAGCTTATGAGCCATAAAAAAATAGGCAGCACACCAGATTTGGTTTGCATACTGTGATATGCTGTCCTGTTTAGAGGGTAGATGAGAGGCACAGAATGGAGACAAGAAGGGGAAGAAGGAAAATATGTGAAAGATATCTAGGAGAAAGAAACAGTGGGACTTAGTGACTAGTTGGCTACGAGTAGAAGCCACAGATGAAATGCCTATTACACATTGGCTGTTTCTGTTGATGTATACTAAGATCACTTTAGGTATTACAACAGTCAAGTCGTCTATTGAGTCAGAAAGATTCACGGTCAACTAACACGCAAGTCTTTTCCACACCTATTGCTATTCAGTCACCCAATACCCTCTGCATCTCCATTCTATTCTGTGCTGCTAGATTTTTGTTGTTTTAAAATTTGGGGGTCTGATTCTATTCTATACCTCCAGGAATGCAACTTCTGTGTTTAGTCAGCAAGCACGAGAACAGGAAGAGAAGGTTAACACTTTTTCTTTTCATAGTCAAAATTCTGATTCACTAAGTCTCAAAATGCTTAGAATTTTGTAAGTAACTATTCTGCAAAGTCTAACACTAATAAGCATTTGAACAAGGTCATATTTTTTTCTACTGACAGCACTGCAGAGATCACTGATACATGAAATGGTAGAAGGAACAGTTCTGTTGGCTGTGCTTATAATATAAATTGATGTCAAGTATGTACAGTGATAAAAGTTATAGCATTAAAAGGTTCTTAGGAGTCTTTTTATAATTATTAGAAATAATGCTGTAAATCTGGAGAGCGTTTGGACTCACAAGATACCATAACATAGTCAAATTGGATGATCAGTGCCAATACAATGGCCTAAGCAATCAGGTAGCAGTTTCTAGTAACCCTAAAGATGGCTTCGATGGGAGGGCTAGGCATTTGCGTGAGCTGGGGAGTAGCGGGAGGCAGATCTGACCTACATGAATCGAGAGCAAGCAATTCATAAAACGATGATCACAGATAATGGCTTCCTTTGCCTTTAAACTATTCTAGATTTGGACCTTCACTTGTGCCCAATGTGGAGTAACAGGGGCCAGACTTACCTTTTCTCCTGAAACAACTTAAGAAATGGACAAAATATATAAAACAACAATTTTCAGACATGAGACATCAGGCAACAAAGGGCAGTGTTCTTGAGAGGGGGGAATCGCGAGGCCAGCCCATGATGGTCCCAGCGTGCTCTCTGGGGAGTTTCCAGGCCACAGAGCAGGGAGTGGCAATCCAGGCCGAGCGCGGCAGTCTCCATGAATTGAGGAGTTGGAGCTGGGAGCCCAGAAAGGCCAAGGCAACTAGGGTTCAGAGGGCAGAGTACCAAAGAGGAGAAAGCGGTACATGGAGAAAGCTTTGGGGATTTGCAGAGGATCACCCTCAGGTCTTCAGCAGAATACTAATCAGCACATGTGTATGAATAAACTACCAGAAGCTGGAAAAAGAACCATGCAAAAGGAACAGAGGTAACAATGACTGGAGCTTACACACGGTCAGAAAGAGTTTGCATTCCCATTAGCCAGAGTGGAAAATCTCATAATTTTGGGGCATCAGGTAGAATCCTCTGAAGGGTCTTTCTTCATTAGTAGGAAAAAATTAGCCCAAGACCCAAGGCTGCTCTGCTGTCACCTAACAAAGCTTAAAGCAAGCTTCAAAAGTATCAGAATGTTTCCAAGTAACTTAACTATGTCCTACAATAAAGCTGAAATGAAGTTATAAAAATATAAAGATATCTAACATCCAATAAAAAATTAACAGACATATAAAGACACAGGAGAATATAACCTGTAATGAAGGAAAAGAAAATTAATCAATAAAAACTGAACTAGAAATGACACAAATGATAGAATTAATAGAAAAGGATATTAGGTTATCGTGACTATATTTAAGAAAGAGGAAGAAATACTGACCCAAATCAAATTTCCACTGGAAAAGATAAACGGCACATACAATGCTACAGAAAAAGAGATTACTGAATCTGAAAATGTCACAACAGAAATTACGCTAAATGAAAGAGGACAGAAGAAAGATTTAAAAAGTGAATAGAGCATCATTAAACTGTGAACAACGCTAAGCAATCTAACATGTGTACTTGGAGTCCCCAAAATGGGAGAGGGCAGAAAAATATTTAAAGAAATAGTGGACAGAAATTTCCTAAATTTGATGAAAATCATAAACTCTCACAGATCCAGGAAGTTCCATGAACCACAAGCATAAGAAACATGAAGAAAACCACACCAAGACACAACCTAATCAAATAGGTTGCCTAAAACTGATAATTAAACAGCAAAATTATTCTAAGAACATTTGAGGATAAAGAAATCACAACTTTAGACTTCCGGCCAAGATGGAAGCATAGGTAGATAAACTTTGCCTCCTCACAGAACCAAAAGAAGGACAACAACAAATTTAAAAACAAAAAACAATCAGAACTTCTAGAAAACTGAACTATACGGAAGCCCAACAACCATGGAGTTAAAGAAGAAACATTCAATAAGACAAGTAGGAGGGGCGGAGAGGGGCAGGCAGGACGGAGAGGACCTGCAGCAAGGTGGCAGCTGGCGGACCAGGCAGTCCCACATTCATGTGCAGATACACCAGGAGGAACAACTGGGGAGCTAAATAGGCTACTCAACACAGGGAAATAAAGCCTTGAAACCTCACACTGTAAAAACCTATGGGGGTTGCGGTGGCAGGAGAAACTCCCAGTCTCAGGAGAGTTTGTTGGAGAGACCCACAGGGTCGCAGAACATACACAAACCCACCCGCACAGGGAATCAGCACCAGAAGTGTCCAATTTGCTTATGGGTAGTGGGGGAAGTGACTGAAACCAGGGCGAGAGCTGAACAAGATGCGTAGTTCCCTCTCTGACCCCTCCCTCACATACGGCACCACAACACAGCAACATGGGTTTCACTGCTCTGGTGAACACCTAAGGCTCCACCCTTTACAATGTAACAGGAATGCCAAGACAAAGAAATATGGCCCAAATGAAAGGACAGATCAAAAATCCAGAAAAAATACAACTAAGTGATGAAAAGATAGCCAACGTATCAGATTCAGAGTTCAAAACACTGGTAATATGGATGCTCACAGAAATGGTTGAGTATGGTCACAAAATGGAGGAAAATGTGAAGGCTATGCAAAGTGAAATAAAGCAAAATACACAGGGAACCAACAGTGAAGAGACAGAAACTGGGACTCAAATCAACGATTTGGAGAAGGAAGAAATAGATATTCAACCAGAACAGAATTAAGAAACAAGAATTCAAAAAAATGAGGAGAGGCTGAGGAACCTCTGGGACAACTTTAAATCCAACAACTGAATCACAAGGGTGCCAGAAGGAGAAGAGGAAGAGCAAGACATTGAAAACTTATTTGAAAAAATAATGAAGGAAAACTCCAATCTGGTGAAGGAAATAGACTTCCAGGAAGTCCAGGAAGCTCAGAGAATCCCAAAGAAGTCAGACCCAAGGAAGTACACACCAAGGCACCTCATCATTACATTACCCAAGATTAAAGATAAGGAGAGAATCTTAAAAGCAGCAAGAGAAAAGAAGAGGGTTACCTACAAAGGAGTTCCTGTAAGACTCTCAGCTGATTTCTCAAAAGAAACCTTACAGGCAAGAAGGGGCTGGGAAGAAGTATTCAAAGTCATGAAAGCCGAGGATCTACAACCAAGATTACTCTATTCAGCAAAGCTATCATTTAGAATGGAAGGGCAGATAAAGTCCTTCCCAGAAAAAGTTAAACCAGTTCATCATCACCAAGCCCTTATTATATGAAATGTTAAAGGGACTTATCTAAGAAAAAGATCAAAACTATGAACAGTAAAATGAAAACAAACTCAAAACTATCAACAACTGAACTTAAAAACAAAAACAAAAACAAACTAAGCAAACAACTAGAACAGGAACAGAATCACAGAAATGGAGATCACATGAAGGGTTATCAGCAAGGAGGCAGAGAGGGGAGAATGGGGGAAAAGGTACAGGGAATAAGAAGCTTAAGTGGTAGGTACAAAACAGACATGGGGAGGTTAAGAATAGTTTAGGAAGTGGAGAAACCAAAGAACTTATATGTACGACCCATGGACATGAACTAAGTCGGGGAGAATGCTAGTGGGAGGGGGCATGCAGGGCAGAGGGGGAGAAAGGGGAGAAAAAAATGGGACACCTGTAATAGCATAATTAGTAAAATATACTTTAAAAAAAAAAAGAAATCACAACTTTGAGAGTAGAGACTTTCAGCATCAATACCATATACTGCTCCCATAAAGGATAACTGTGGTTTTTATTAGTTATTAAGTGCTTCTAATGAATCAAACATAAAGCATAACCCAAATTAACTATTACTGCCTTAGAGACTGACAAAGGAAACAATAGCTAACATTCAATGAGATAGATACTTTATATTTATATACACTTTCTCATCTAATCACTCAACAATTAAATGAGGTCAATACTATTATTAAATTCATTTTACAGATGAGGAAACTGAGGTGTAGAGAGGCTGAGCAACTTGTCATGGTCTCGTAGCTATAACGGAGCCGGAACTCAAATACACACGCAATCTGACCCCAGAGTCTACATGTCTAATTGTCGTTTTGCCTCCAAGCAGAGAAACACCAAAGCCCACAGACACTGAACAATCTGGAGGCAAAATGGCAAATCCCCAGACTTCAGAACAACTCTAAATAAAAACTACATGCATTCAAAGAAAATAATGATAACATCTAGGGGAAGAATGAAAATTAAACATGTTGACAAGACACAGATGACAAAATATCCTCTACATAGTGCCAAATATATCCATGTTGACTTTATCGTAAAGCTAACCACACAAAATATGACAGTATTCCAAGATGCTATAATGGAGAAAGCAAAGACCAAAGCAAAAGTAAAGCCGTCTCTGGGGAAGCTCTAATCACTGCTGGGATGTGTATGAAGTTGTTTCAGTTTTAAACATTTGTTTTCAACATGCCACCCAAAAATATCACTAAAGCCATCAATCTAATCATCAGACACCTAATTACACAATCAATAATAAAAGTCCTCCAGAATGCTCTCATCAATCTTCACTGACAAACTCACACCAAGGACATGAGCAACTCTGCCCCAAAGGGAGTACTTCGGAAGGAAATGATGTTCATTTTGTAATAATAACAACTTTCAAAATGCAGCACCTGCTAAAGCATTACCTTGGGCGTCTCAAACACTTGTTCCAGATGTATGATGTGCTCATGTTTCACAATTTTTAGAATGTTCACCTCCCGTTCAAGTAACTTCACCGCAGAGCTTCCAGCCTTAAATAATGAGGAAGCATTTCACATATGAATGTCACTATTACATACCTCGATATAAAAGTTACAGTTACTCTTATATTTTTCTACATTTTCTTGAGAAGTGTCTTGTTCAAAAGATAACATGCAACTTATTTCCATAATAAAATTAAGCTATGCCCCTTCTTTTCTTTCTCCAATTTTATATATAATTATATATATAATTTTGCTCGAACCACATCTGTTTGTTGGGCTGTTTCTGTAAGATAGCTGCAATATGGTCTCTGTCACCTCACTAAAATTATTCCAATTTTTAATATGCTTTTGGTATTTCCTTCAGAATCATGTTGATTCCTTGATATTATCATAGTAAAAACTAATCTATTTTCCAAGGACATCAATTGGAGAAGATAAAAACAAAGTGTTTTTCTGTTTTTTTGTTGTTTTACTTTGATTAGGTTTATATACATCAAAGGAAACAAGAGGAAGTGAGATTCTACACTTGGCCCTGCATTATATCACTTCCTGGTCCCCAGGCCTCAAAAATGAACTGAGAGAGAGAAACCGAGATCTTGTCTTCCGACCAACGTAACTCCTACTTCATCTCCTTACAAGTAACCTTAACTATACCTACCAGCAAAAGGTAAAGGCAGCAACACCAGAGCACGAGGCCTCCCATCAGGGTGTAAGTTACAGAGTTTCTATCAATACAATGTCATCTAAGAAATTTTAGGACTTTTTCCCCCCTCACCACCACTGCCACCACCCCAATCATCACCCCTATTGAGTCTAAATGACCATCATTATTTGCAAATAAGCATTGTCCTCAGGCACATAAAACATCTCTGAAAGGAATAACAAAAATTTTTATCCCTTCCTCCGTTCTCACACCTTCCCCACAGCCCACCCCTGCCACACACACACTGAGCTTAGGAGCGTACATAATAGTTCTGAAAGGTCTGAAAAGGGATCATGCATAAGGCAATCTTTAGCTAAGTTAAAATTTTACCTAGGGTCACCCCTGCTTCCAATTAATTTTACCTTTTAATCAAAACTTCCACTGACTATGCCCTACCCATGTAGGGTGAAAGTCACATTTCAAGGTTATCCTAAGAGGGTTAAGAGAAATAGTAGCTATGAGTAGTGAATTTCTGTCTAGACTAGATATGGAAAGTTATCACAATTTCTCCTAAAATCCACCTCAATTCTGTTCCTACCTCCCAAGCAGCTTGGCCTGTATATAATGCAATAATGTATTGCCCAATTCAAATATTCATTATATCATTTTATTTTACTACCTTAGTATCCCACAAACTCTTAGCAATATGTGTGTACAAGATTATGAATTCCTAAAATTGCAAGCAACTATCCTGATTATACGAGTATAATGCTAAACCTAAACCCTAATCCTAACTGATGCCCAAGGGACAAAGGGAATAATATTCCATGTAGCACCATGGTTTTAAAATTCTGAAGATTTCTAGAAAAACTCTGGATCTCCCTTTATTAAGCTTTATATGATACTTTATTAATCTGCAAGGAGAAATGGTATGTAATTTGCTATCATTTGTTTTAAAGAATACATCTAAAAACCTACTCTCTCATTTGGTAACTCTAGTATTTATCATCACAAAGCTAAGGAAAAAACATCATAATTTTTTCTCCAGGCACAGAAATTTTTAAAAAGATGATACAATGATCAGAGGCAAAACTTGAGGACTTAGACTCCCTCTTAAAGAGAAGTCCAGTCATTCTCCAGCCCAGGAGAAATACAGTGAGGAATACAGTGGATACAAGAGGATAGCAGATAGTTGGGAAAACAGTGGTTCAAACTAAAAGAGCAGGTAGAATGAATGAACAGAATAAACTAACAGGAAATGGGGAAAGGAGAGAACCAGAGAAAAGTATAACAGAGCCACATCAGGGGAGAGTCCCAGGACTCATTTCTGGCTAAGACATTTCTAGCCAATAGCCCTATATTTATACACACTGATAATCAGAGCTTACCTTCAACTCACTCTGGTATAAACTTTACCTATATTCAGTTGTACTGATTATGTTTGTTCTCTTTACATTTGCTTTTTCTAGATACACTTGTCCACCTGAGTTTAAGAACTGGTCCCTTCCCAGAAGGCTTGAGAAATACCTACGGGTCCGAGGGAACAGCCCAGACCCCACCCACAAGGTCAGAAGCAGGTGTGTATGGGTAAAAAAACTGTATTGTCCACCCGACCCTGCACTGCCTGCAATATGACGCTGCTAATAAGTCTTACCTTTTCTTTGTTCACTTTTTTAATTGCCCACTTTGTTTCTGTTTCCCTGTCTGTTGCTTCAATGACCATTCCAAAGCTTCCTTTTCCCAATATTCTTCCAAATATATAGAGTTCCTGGGTAAAAAAAAAAGAGTACCTTTGTCTGTCTCTCTCTACCATTCACTGGATATTAATAATGAACACATAATACTGCAGGCATCCACCCAAGGGAAGAGGGGCTCTGCTCCGGGGTAAAATCGTACAGAAGACGCCACATATTTGCTTCAATATTAATCAACACATCTTAATTAAACAAAAACAAGCTTTGATGAATTTCATTAAATGTCCTTTGGAGGAAAATCATAAAAATCCTAATGGGGAAACGTAGAAAACCTGGAAAGTGTAAAAATGAATCTCTTACAACCATAATATTAATGAAATATCATCATAAGAAAAAGAAGGAATGGAATATTAACATATACATATATGTATATAAAATACATTCGCCCCCAAATTATCCCAAAACTCTGAGAGCTATACCAGAAAACTTACACATAGTAGCCATTAAACTACTGCTTTCTTGTTTACCAAGTAACATTTTTTTCTTTATCTTCATTATTTCTATTAAAAATCACTTTCATTGTTTTATTCCTTTTGTTTTAGAAAAAGCAGAATGTCACAGAAATTTTAATATAAATCATCACTGAGAAGAAAAGCCATCTATCCGGGCCAAGAATCCTTCTGCTTATCCTTTGTCTTCTGCTTACAAACACAGAATGCACTGTCTTGCCAACGCCAGCATTCTGGTTCACATTGTATAATAAAATAACAAACAGGTCACTCAGTTACACTTTCATTTCTTGAGAATTTGGTTGGGAGGAGTCAGTCTCCCTGATCCAAACCAACTCGAGGGCATCAGCAAGAATTTCTGGGTCTCAAGAGTTTCTGAGCAGGAGAGAACAGCTGAGGCAACGCGGCCAGGGGCCGCCCCGGTGGGGTTGGCCAGCCCAAGGCTCCCCTAGAACTGCAACAGGTAAAGTGGTTGCTAGTCTTCATATTTTCTACTGCTTACTTTCCTTTCTCACTTTCGTAAAAGAAGATTCAATGCCCAACTAATATTTCCCTCTTTCATGACAGGCTTCCCTGCCTAACTCTGCACTATGGTGATCGTTCCTTTCTTTGACTTCTCTCAGCGTGCGTGCACTGATCCTCAAACACTATTATTACTCTCTTGCTTACATTTGCACTCATTTTTTTTCCCCAAGATGAGATATCTAGAAGCTCCTTAAGAAGCTGTTTCTTGGTATCCTTTAAAAAACCTACCCTGAAACTTTGTAAGCAAAAGGTTTGTGTTAAGTGCATGGGGGGAAGGGATAAGGAAAGGAGGGAGGGAGGGAGGGAAGAAAGGAGAGGAGGAAAGAGGGATGAAGGAGAGGAAGA